>CAJNDV010001987.1:0-13604 GCA_905221635.1 Symbiodinium sp. CCMP2456
CAGCTTCGGAGTCTTCGTGTAGGACATGTGGATTTTCGAAGTTAGGAGTTTACTGTCTAGCGGTTTTTCTTGGATTTTGCTTCTGTTCAAAGTTGAAGCTTTAGCTTTCCCCAGAATCGACAAGGACGCGACAGCTGCACCTCTGAGGCTCTGTCCTCCACGCCTTTGCTGGACCCTGTCCATGCTTGTTCATGGTCCTGTGCCATGTGNNATGTGCCGCCTCCAATCCTGCTGGTTAGTGATCTGTTGACCGCATAAACAACAATGTCTTTCCAAGAACCTGAGCAACGGTTTGTCTGAGGCTGCGGCCGGGCAGATGGAGTCCTGCAATAGCTGGTTCACCCTTTCCCGAGTAAAATCAGAGCAATCCGCTTGTAGCTGTTGTGCTTTCTCTTGGAATCCCGATCGGGCCCATGAAGTGGCCAGGGCAACCTGAAAAATAACAACGCAATTTCTGAGATGTCGGTCTTTAGAGTGAACTTTTTGAGCACACAGCTCACAATCGTGGCCTCTGGTGATGAGGTCTCGGTACTCCTCACAGTTTGCCTGAAAGACCTCTAAATCGGAGTCCCAGATATTGGGATGCATGCGTTTAATGTGCTCCTTAACCGAGCCCTGTTTAGCTATCCATTGACCACAGAAACCACAATGGGCAACCAATCTAGGGGCCCAGTGTGAAAGAATCGAGAGGGGGATAGGTGTTTGGAGCAGCTGTTGGCGAGAGCTGGCAGTTCGAAATAAGGGCAGGTTCGTGTCCCCGCCCAGTTCCTCTGAGGGCGGGGGTGGGGTAGGGAGCGGGGCCGGTTACTCGGCTAAGCCCGGTATGTTCCTCCTCTGCTGATCTTCTTCCGCTTCCTTCCGCGCCTGGCTTCCATCAAGGTTAGCGGGCTGTGGTTCCTCGATCGTGTGCGGGCGCATTTCAGGCCGGCAGGCATAAGTGAGGATGTGCTGCTTAAACGCACCCCAGGACTGAAACTGCTTTTGACAGTGCCTGCACTGCGGCATACCGTTGACACTGTGCTCGTGTTGTTGATACTGCTGTATGTCCTCCTTGCTCGCGGCAACGTATATTTTGTGACGAAGTGCACGGTGCTGCCGAAGTGATTTTGAGGAGGTGAAGTAGAGACCACACTCTGGGCACGGAATGCCTTGTGCAGTGGTGCCAGTAGGGATCAGTGTTTGTGACGTGAGTTGCTCCGTGGTGTATGCATTGAGGTTGTTGTGTATCTGCTGCCAGTATTCCAGCGCCTGTGGGGTGTTGGTGATGTCCAGGGGGGAGCTCTGTAGCTTCAGGAGTTTGCGCTTCACACTTGCTGCCAAGGCATCAACCGGATCCGGGACGCCATACTTCGCTCGCAGAGCGGTGTTGGATTCGTGGGTGATGTGAGCCGGCGCGTTAACGACCGCCCTAAGATGTCGATAGTACCACTGTCGCAACAGCGTGGCTGAGGCATAGCTAAGGCCAATGGGTGCTAATCCGAAAGTAGCACTAGAAACAGAGCAGGCGTGCCAAACCCTGAGTCTGTGTCCTAGATTGAAAAACCTGCGTGCGCGGGTGGCGCGGCGTATCTTAGCGTCCCGTGCTCGGGCCTCAGTTATCCTGTGCTTGACGACCGGAAGATGCGATTCCTCAATGGCGAGGTGGGTGCCGAGGTATACCACGGATTTGGCTAGTGGAATAAGTGCGGGGCCGTCCGGTCGGTCAACCCGCCACCACTTCTGACCGTCTTTGTAGACAGTATAACTTTTGAGGGCGCGTTTCGCTCCAGGGCCCCTCACTTTGAGCAGGAGGAAGGTTTTCGTTAAATTGACCAGCAGCCCTAGGTCCTCCATGACCTGCAGGAGTTTACTAAGAAAATGGGATAAGGCTTTGAGGTCTTGCGTGCTTTCTATGAGCCATTGACACAAAGTGTCGTCCGCGAAGGTGGTTGCCTGTCTGTGGGGGCCCGAAAGGGCATCTCCCAACGCCGTGAGAATAACTGTAGAGATGGCCACCCAGAGCATGGGGGCCAGTTTGCATCCCTGACGTATTCCACGAGTCGTCAGCACCGCAGTGTCGTGATATGAGTCTTGGATGCGATACGCCGATGTAGCGTGCAATGCCACTACCGCAGCGATCAAGTCCTGTGGTGCCCCCAGACGCTGCAAGGCAGTGTCTAGGGCTTGTCTGTTGACACGGTCGAATGCTTGCTTAAGGTCCAGGCTGAGGATCGCACCTCCAACGCAGATATCATTGTATCCTTCTGTGGCCTCTCTTTCTTTCATGGCAAACCTACCTGGCGTGAACTTGTTAAGGTTTTCCCGACACAGCCCGCACCAGGCGTGGACACGTGCCAGCGCATCGTACAGATCGCGCCCTGGTTGATAGGCAAACTGCGGCACCCATTCCAACTGGGACCGAATGTGGTCATAAAGGCGTTCCTTGATGAGCGCCGCTAACACCTTCGCTTCCGGAAACATCAGCCCTATGGGTCGCAAGGCTGCAGGCTGTGAGGGTGCCTTCCCCGGTTTAGGAAGCCATGTGATCCACGCGTCAGTCCAACGTTCCGGCAGGGATTCGTCGGCAGTCGCACTCAACAGAAAGGCGTGTCGGAGGTGGGGGGCGATAGCCGCCGCCCCTATGCGCCAGGCAGCGGCCGGAGCAATGTCTTTCGGCACCGCTTTGCCTATCTTGGTGGACTGCAATTGTCGTTCGACGTCCTGTAGAGGGAAGTCCAGCGGAAGTTTGATCCCGGCTCGCGACGGCTGCGACTGTTGAGGGGCAAACAGTGCACGGCTGTGACTGACAAGGGCGTCGTGTTCTTCCTTGTGCGTGACGAGCCTACCTTCCTTATCTTTCAAAAGTACCCTGTTGCGCGGAGCCCAGGGCGCAAGCCGCTTCACTACCTGGTAGACCGACCTCTGATAGCCACTTCCAGCAGCAACTTCGGCGTGTTGGAGAAGATCCAGGACTTCCAGCCTCTTCTTTTCCTTACATTGCCTTTTCGCCTTTTTAGCTGCAAGGTGATACCTGACCGTCGCAAACCAAGCCTGGAAGAGCCTGCCTGTCCGTTGTACCTGGACGGTGGTGTACCTGGCAGCTCTGCGAAGCTGCCACAGGTGCTTTATGATCGGGTTTTCCTGCCGTTCTGGGGGGGCCGTAGGTGGGAAGACCTTGCGGCACGCCCTGAGGACAACCTCATTGAGCTGATCTTGGGGAGAACTCTCAGCCTCGATCTCCTGCTGGATGCAGCCCGCCAAGCGTTGGGAGGCGTGAGTGTTATGCCTGGCTGCATCGTCCAGGGCTTTTCGGTCAAAGTGAGCTGTGTCCTTTTTTCTCCCAGGGAGCAGCAGGTGATGCATAATTCTAATGCTTGTGTTGAGGCTGTAGTGCCCCACATGAAGCCTCCATGTGCCGATGGGGGGCTTGCTAACCACCACTTGTTTGGATGTGGCGTCCGCCGTGCAGAGACGTGTGAATATATAATCAATTTGGCTCGTCCCAGTCTGTTTGTTGGGGGCCACGTTATATTGTGTGGGCTTGGCTGCGCCGTGCCAAGTGTTGAGTGCCACTAGCCCGTGTGTCTCGACGAAGATACCAAGAGAGTGTGGGTCCAGCGCGTCGGGGCCGACGTGAAAAGGGGTATTGCAAGTGGCACGGCCCACATGCGGTGCTTGGGGCCGGAGCTCGGCTTGAAAATCCCCAGCAACAATGAGTGTGGCTCTCATCGGTATCCCGCTAACGGAGCTGCCGAGCTTGTTCAGAAGTCTCTGTCTTTTGTCCCTCAGCACGTCAGGGTTGCAGTTGAAATTGTGGGGGTGCTGGTAGCAGTTGTAGATCTCCACCCTCCCTGTCTCAGTGGTCAGTTGCGCCCGGAGTACTCTGCCAGGAATGATGTCTTCGTGGCGAACGCGGTCAGGACTAAACCTGGGGTTAAGGAGTGTGAGGACACCGTCGGCACGGGCGGCAGAGCCCGAGTGGATGGCCGTCCACCCTTGCGTACGAAACTCAGAGCTGGTGGACCAGTGTGTTTCCTGAAGCAAGATGACGTCGTGTTTGTGCGCCGCTGTGAGTATATACTCCTTGAGTTCCTGCCACAAGAGAGTAGAGAGAGAGCCCACATTGAGAGAGATGATGTTTATTCGCTGTCTGTAGTTCGCTCCGCCTCGTTGGTGTCGTCGGGGGTTGTGCTGGCCTGGGCTTCGTTGTACCTAGCTCGTGAGAATATGTCGGAGTTGTTGTGCTGTGAAGGTTCGACCTTTGTAGGTGGTTGCGCCCTCTTGCCTTGCTCGAGCCGCCTCTCTTCTGAAAGCACGCCTTGCCCCAGGAGGGACCGGTTGGGTGTCAGCGGCGGCAGCAAAGCAACAAAGCGCAAAAATGAGAAGACGGGTGCAGAGGCCAGGCGCTACAGTTGCAGGGCCTAGGACCCTTCCAGCAATGCGCGCTGCTGTCTGTCTACGGCTTATTGGGGCCGATCTGCGGCTCCCTCCGCTTTCGGGGGCGTGGCTTCGCTTCCCCAGCCCCCGTTGCGCGTGGGGGCGAGGACGTGGTTGCCTGTGTGCCTTCTTGGTAGTTGCCCGGAGAGGGGTCGCGCCACCCGCCTCCTTCCCTCCGTGGGAAGGCCGTGGATTGTTGCCACTAGTAGGTTCACCGCCTGTGGGGGGCCCAGGGGGAACCCTCACCTCACCCAGCCTATATCGTCTGTGAAAACTGTGGGTAGCGGCTGGGCCGTCGGACTTGGGACCGACGCGGCTCTGACAGTTGTGCTTTCTATGCTTGCTGTTTCGATTCTGGGGTCTTCTGCGAAAGATACCGGGGAGTCGGCGCTGTATATGCCATGGTGGCCCTAGTCGATTGTGACAAGCTGGCCTGAGGAAACTAAACAGAAGTGGCAGGAGCCCCAATCCAACCCCAAAAACCTTCAGGTACCCAGCCGGTCCTGGTAGATCTGGCTGGTTGTTAACCGTCTGGGCCGTGGTACCTGCGAGCTGAGATGGAGTTGCAAGTGGGTGCTGGGGCGCAGATTCCTGCCTGCCGTCTGGCCTTGGTGTCATGGGGGAGTATTGCCTGACACACTGTGCAATCCGGCTCCCTCCAGGGGCCGATGTTAAGTTGTGCATGAGTCCAGAGTAAACACCATTTTCTTCCACAGGGCAACGACATTCTTCCCGCACTCGAAGAAAGCATCGACTGCAGCGAAAGCCTGCCTTGACGAGCATCTTTGCGCATGCCTGGTTTCTTGGCGGAGGTCTTGTGCCGCTAGGGGCCGTTGTCGTCGGTGCAAGAGGTTGCTCTGGCGGTGCATAATGATGTTCTCCGGTCCAACCAAAGTCGTGCTCAGCTGCGGGTGCCGTGCTATGCGGCTCCTCCTGACGTGGTAAGAGACGAAGCCCAGCGTTCGAGGATGAGGCCGCCTTCCCTGGGCTGGACGGGCTGCTTGTGCGATCTGAAGAAGACCTGGAAAGATGCGGTGCTCTACTCGGCCTAGGGGCCGTTCTAGCCGGCTCCCTTATGTGTTCTGTGCGAGACCGTCGCTCCGCGACCTCCCGAAGCTGGGGTCGTATGGTGGGAGCCTGCCTGGGTGACCCAGTCTGCGAGGACATTCCAGTCGTAGGAGTCCGCAATGTACGCAGGATCTGTGGCGGATAGTCTTGCCGCTGTGGGACTCGCCGAAGTAGCTGACCGACCGGCGTACCGGGTTCTGCCCTCATGGGTCCAACTGGTGTTGAAGCGGGGACCTCCGGGGAGGGCTCTAGCCATGCCTCATCCTCAGACCAAGCATTGTCTGGAAGGGGGCTCAGCTCCAGGTTCGGAGGAAAACCCTCCGGCGTAGAGGCTAACCATGCATCGTCATCATCTGATCGATCAGGTTCATCTGCCCCGTCTGGGGAGTAGAGTCTAGAAGAGTCCGAGGGCGAGGCCATGAAAGTGGCTACAACAGATCCTTGCACGATGCTATCTGTGGGGGCCCTGTGAGGCAAGCGGAACACAGCGGCGGGGTTCAGGGGTACGTGCAAATGCCGGCTCCCTCTCAGGGCCGTTGTTGAGCGCTGTCTAAGTTCTCTGATCCCGCCCTGCCTGTGGCCGGCGGCAGCCGCTGTGGTGAGTGCTGATCGCGTATCCGATAGGTCCTGCAGGAGCAGCATGCTGGGGGAGAGTATGGGGGCTGGTAGCTTGTCCTCATGGGCCCATTTAGCAGAAACTACTGAAAGCAGGACAGCCATATATGCACGACGGTGCGAGGCGTTTGCTCGAGTCTTGCGGGGTGGGGCCGGAGCACGGCCACCCGGGGTCGAGGCACGGCCGGAAAGGTGAGCTTTCAGCACCCCTTTCAAAACATCTGCCTCAGCTGGGGGCGCCTGACCGTCTGTGGGTAGGACCTCTTCCCCTGTGGCTCTGATGATGACCGCTACGATGGATTTCGGGGGCACCGTATCATCCGTCAGGTAATACCCGTTTGCTGACATGTACCATGTGCAGTTTGCAAGGGCCGGGTTGATGCGGAGGATCACGTCTGCCTTGTCCGGGTAGTACTGCTCGCTGTCCTTGCAGTCGGGGAGACAGTGCACTTGTGCTCGGTGGGCCTTGCCGGCCGCACCACCCGCTCGGAGGCCGTCTCGGGCAATATTTTTGTAAAAGTCATAGTGGGTCGCGTGGGCGAGATAGGGGACCTTGTCCTGGTCGACCCTACAGTGCACTGAGGCGTTGTCAACGACCATTGAGTGCCCCTGAACGGCTCCTATCAACAGCTCTCCGCCTGGGCCGCCTTCCCAGAGCAGGCGAAATCTCTGCTTCTCGTTGTGATACACCGCCGCTATGATTTCGTCTTGGCTGACCCCCACCTCCGTCATGATACGGTGGGCCAGCAGCTGGCGCAATGGCGCCGCCATGTTCTTCCTGAAGTCCAGGTTGAAATCGCCTTTGTCGTGGCGAAGGGAAGCAGAGAGGCGTTTGGAAATCTTGAAGTCGCGATAGAATTTGAGGGGCCGAGGAGGCGGCTGCCCAAAGTCGAACGGAACATAGACCTGGCTCAAGACCGAGCTGGCCACGCTGTCCAGGGTGCTGGCTGGTGTGCTCCCCGCCGGTTCGCGACGTTCACTGGTATCGGTTGCCTTTGGGGGTGGGGGAGTTTCGGGGACGGCTTCTTCTTCAACTTCATCGTCTTCCCACTCTTCTTCTTCTTCCCACTCCTCATCTTCCCAATCAGCCTCTTCATCCTCGGTAAACTCGACTTCAACTTCCACCTTCTCGTCTTCCTCTGGATCATCCTCTGGATCATCCCTTCGGCACTCACGTGGGGCCGGTTTGGTGTCCTTTCTTCCATCCTTGGTTGGGCTCAGGATGCTGTGGTCTGGGCGCTCTCTGGGGTAGAAGTGCTCCATGAAGCTACCTACCTCCGGCTCTGTGGTCTTCCAGTCCATATCCTCGTACCACGCCGTCGGAACTCCATCCATGAGGGACATTAGATCTGTCAACCCCGCCGCTACCTCTGCGTACATCTTCTCGAAGGTGCGGTCTCGAGCACTTGCGATCGCGTGGATCCAGCACTCAACGGCTCGGCCATATGTTGCTGATTGGCCTGTGCCTTCGCTGTTTTCTGGCAACTCCCCCAGAAGGAGGTGTGCAAAACAAGATAAGTTCCAGTTCCCGAATTTGGGGAGCGACTGCGTGACCTCGTCCGAGTGGAAGTCTTTGTGTCGACGCGCAAAGTTCCCCTTGTTGATGAAGTCCCTGAAGTGTTCGCTCGCACCGCTCTTCCTCAAAGAGCGGGGGGCCCCCCGGAGGGACCGCCACCTGTCCCACTGGTCGGCCACATCCTGTGCAGTTTGTGGGGGGGCCGGCTTGGTGAGGGCCTGCTTCAGGGGCCGGTCCTCGGCACCCTTCGCGTCTCCTCGCTGCCTCTTGGGGCTTGTTGGCGGTGTGGGCGGCTTCTTGTATCGTCGGGCCGGTGGTCGGCTCCTGCTGTCATCCCTTTCTTCCTTCCGTCGGGAGGGGGCCGTATTCCTATCGGCTCTGCCTCTTCCTCTGGAGTCGTCTCTGTGTCGTTGGCGTGGGCGCCTGTGCTCGCGGCTATCCTCGCGGCTGTCTCGACTGTCATCTCGTTTGCGGCTGCTCCGGGAAGCGTAGTCATGCCATCCTCCCGACCACTGCTTGTTTGTCCAGCTGCTGCCATAGTCCTGCCAGCCGGCGCCGGAGTCTTCCCACTGATCATCCCGGTCTTTTCGATCATCATCACGGGGGTTGGTCCAGGACCACTTTTTGTGCTCCCTAGCGGGCTGGGGCTTCTCTCTGTAGGGCCGTTGAGTCGGCTCCTCCCAATCATCCCTCTGCTGCCGGGGCCGTTCCTGCGGCCTCCCTTTTCCTTCTCTTTCCTTTCCTTTTCCTTTTCCTTTTTCCTTCCCTTTTGAACCTTTCTCTCCTTGCCCCTTTCCTTTGTCGGCCATGGCACGCTGCCTTTGCGCTACTTCGTTTGCAGTTCGTCGTCGTGTGCCGTCTTGCCGCCATCTGCTGCGGGGATGTTGCCTCGGCCTCTCCTCTTGGTCGCCATCATCAGGTGGTGCCGCTGTGGGGCGCACTGGGCGTGCGGCCGCCATGCTTGAGTCGGCAAAGCTTCGGGTATTGCACTGCTGAAGCTGGCAGAGCCAGCAGGGTTCAACGATCTGCGCTGCAGCATTCCCTCTAGACAGATGCAGCAAAACTCCCTCTAATGCAACAACATCCCCTGCAACCGATGCTGTCCTGCAAGTAGTGCGGCGGACCAGATTTGCAGTCGTTCGACCTGAGCAGGGTGACAGTCGTGAATGTTGGGTGGAGTGTGCAGGTGCTTGGTTGCCGGCTGGGTGTCTCGTGCTGTGCTCGGAAGCCCCGGCGACCATGCTAGCGGACACATGCTGCGGGGGAGTACATGAGGCAATGTCTCTCGAGGAATCTGTGCAGTGGCTTATCTGAGGTAGTGGGCCGCGGCTTCGGCACCATCCTGAAAACCGTGCTGCATCATCAGGGGCCTGGTGAGGACTCCCTTGGGGGCGGCCTTCGCCAACATCCCCTGCACCTGTACCTAAGAAGCTAGTCCATGGCTTCCAGGTCCAGCACCGAACTGTGGTGAACCTGAGTTGCTGATGAGCGTGCCCTTTCGTGGGCCTGCTGTGCCACCTCAAGTGCGCGGCTTGCAAGAAGGTCCCGCTGGCTCCTAAGTGTGTCCTGACGGATGGGTGCGGCACCAAAGGCTCGGGCCAGCTTAATCGGCTGATCTGTTCCTCGGGACGGCTTAAAACCTGCATTGCAACAAGCACTGAAAGGCATCTTATTGTGAGGCGAGCACTTGATGATATCACGTTCGTCCTTCGGCGGCTCCCCTTTGGGGCCGATGTAAACTGTCTCCTTCTTGGATGTCTTGTCATTGACGACTGTTGGTTCCTGATTAGGGTGCTCAGCACACGGCAAGAGCAAAAATCTCTCAGGTCCTTCCATGGCATCAGCTACGTTTGGAATCCCCGCTGGTGGGGGCAAAACTACGTTCAAAAACTCCCCTCCCCTACAAAAGAAACAGGTTTGAGCCGGAGGCTTGCTAGGACCATCAGCTATGTTGCTCTCCGAGGGCACGCGCTCCAACCAGCTTATGCACTGGTCAACGTTTTCCATCTCGAAGAATAGATTGGCGAGCAACAAGAGTGTCCTCGACTTACTCGCCCCTTTAATCAAAATTTCACGTGCACCTTCATTGTCAATGAAGAAGATGACCCTGCGCCCATGGATGATTTTTCTCAAGGCATCCCGTGCCAACACCACGGCAAAGACTTCCGCCTGGCCAATCACCTGATCAGGACTGTCAAGCTTCCAGAAGCTCAAGAACTCGGGATGGTGCCGCCACCCACCAATCGAGTCGATGTGAACTCATCGATCAAGACAATTCCAAAAGTCGCTTGGCCCTTCTCATATGCAGCATCGGGGAAAATCTGCACAGGCATTGTTGGTCCCCGGCATCCGAAGACTCGCGGAGTGCAAACATCAAGCAATCTAACCCCGTACTCGCAAAGTGATCGCAAGTCATCGCTTATACGAATCGAAGGGTCTCTGATGAAGCTTCCCAATGCTCTCTGCAGCAGTCTCAAGGCCCTTCCAGATGCGAAGCCCATGGCGAAGTTCACTTGCCCTTGCAATGATTGGATTTCCCTCATCTTTCATGTTTTCCAGTCTTGATACCTTGTTCTCCAAAGTGACCACGCCATCAGTGATGTCACCTGCAGACAACCTGATTCCAAGAAGGTCCATCGAACTCTTTAAACTTGTCAGGCTCTGTGGAGTATTTCCACCCAATCTTCCTCAGCAAGTGTTCAAAGGATTCTGATATCAATTTTGAGCATGATTCCACTCCAAGCATGGGAAAGTCATCGTAGAAGCATCCTGAAACCATGCCCACCAAAGTCCAACTGAAATGCAGAATTGACCTTGACAGTCTGTTGAATGAGAAGACGGACGAGCAAGCGCCAAAGGGCAAGCTCTGCGCCACAAAGTAACAAGGTTTCCCATCGTCTGGATTGGTGACCATCATAATTCCAAGCTTCAAGGAGCTGACAGACAGTGGCACCTGACGGTAGGCCTTCTCCAAGTCCAATGCGCGCCCTTGCCACCTGGGCTTCTTGTCTTTCCAAGCCTGATGCATCTTTCCCCTCAAGATCTCCCCGGTGCTCAAGATGATTTCAACATCTGCGGTCGTGTCTGAGACGCGAGCAATATACAAGGCAAAAGCAGTTATCCAGTTGACATCGAAGAGAGCCAGCTTTTCTAGGCTGTGGTAAGCTTCATTGATGCCGCCCTCTTTGTAGTTGTCAATGGGTCTAAGCTTAAGCTTCTCGGATATTCCTTGCTCGATGACAAAACGCCGGGAGCAAACAAACTCTTCCACCCCAAGATGCTGCCGAACCTCTTCTTCATCCAAGAATGGACCTTTAAGAAACCCATTGTCCCGGTCCTTCAGCGTACATTCCCAGATCTGTTGCGCGGCTTCCGCATCGTCCCGGTGCGCATCTCTGGCCTTGAGTCGCTCGCGTCTCCATGCCGCCGACTCAAGAAGAAGCTCCTCGGTGGACGTTGCGGGCACCTCCTTTGTCTCGAAGAGTGGAGATTTGTCAGGCTTCCCCACTAGATCCACACCTTTCATGAGCTCAAAGATACCCTCATCGGGAAAGGAAGTCTCTTTCAGCAGCTGGGCCCAAAGAAGCAAATTCTTACCCTGAAGCACTTCCCGTGTGTGATCGGGCAATGTAGAATGCAATCTTGCCTCTTCATAGCGGAGCTCCTTTTCCATTTGGTTCAGCTTGTTGTACAGTCGGATCCTGTCATCTGCAAAGGCAGTTGGGCCTTCCATGAGTCGCCTGAAGATGTTCCTTTCGACAGCATCCGGAACGCAATATTGGGTGTCAAATGGATGATGTAGTTTGGAAAAATATATTCATTTCATATAAATATAGTGATACCTCCCCTCAATAGATTCTAAAATATTCTATTATTATTAAGATCTCTAATTCTTTATAATCATTATTTTTTATATCAAATTATAAAATTTCAAATCCTATAGTATAATCGATAATTCTTAAATCTTTTTATAATTTCATATTATAGAAATCCGAGATATAGAGATATCTTTTCAAAATTATATATTTAATCAAATATTCAATTTTATCGCTCCATCCAATCTATATCGACCTTATTTTTTGAAAAAAAAATAATTCCGAATTGTTATTCACAAAAAAATGATATTATCCTTAAATCAATATACCAAAGAGAAATACCTTCTTATATATATTTTTGAATCTTATTTATATATATATATGACTCCATACCAATTAATAACTCCCAGAGTTTAGATAATCTAAACTTATAAAAATATCTAAGATCTTAATTTCGAGAATTAAATATTCGCGCGTGGGAAAAATATATCAGAGGATCAAATTATAAGAGACCAAAGATATCAATAAATCACGAATATAGCCATATTTCTTATATATAACTAGTATTCATTAAGAAAATCATATTATTTTTCTTATTCTCAAATAAAAATCAACGGAATCATATAATATCTTATATCGACAAAATATATCGATATTCTCATCCTAATTATAAATAAATTCTATTCTTATTGATGATATTCAAATTTTCTTTATTATCATCAAATTCTTGATTCGATAAAAGGTCGTGCCTTTCTGAAAATACCTTAGAATTATTGATCTAAAATGGTCTTATGTTAACTGAAGTATGTCGGTCTAGTGCCTCCAATCTTAGTTGTTCGATTTTGGGAGGTAATCGATCCCTCCAGATAGATCTCAGCAAGTCCTAGGTAGAGCCCCCGACCCTTGCGAAAAAATTTAAGGGATGGGGCCGTGATGTAGGGGAACCAAAGCAAATGCGCAATCTCATATCCTATAAATCACAAGCTCCGGCCTGTGCTGGCATCCCAACCGTTATCGACGAGGCACGTTCATTCTCATGGAATTAGAGGCATTTGACCAGATTCTCGTCTTAATCCTTCCATGTACTCGATATCTCCGCGGAATGAGTCTGGCTTGCCAGAGCTTTTTTTTTTTCAGGAAAGGAAACAGCTTTGCTGCGACTTCGGGTGGCACAGCAACACACTGTGTGGGTACGCACCAAGGCCCCCCAGCAACAACCTATACTGAAAAATTACTTCTTGCTTGTTAGTAGTTTACCAAGAACCTGGGACCTAGGGACCTGGGGACCTGAGGGCCTGAGTGCCGCTACGGACCTGCCGCTCACTTGACAGAGCTGCGAGACCTGGCCAGTGGGCACAGAGTAATGCCAGGCAGACGGTTTAGGGTTCCAGGGCAAGTGACCTTCGTTCCAAGAAAATTGCCAGCTTGTCGTTCAATACGGGCCCTGAATTCTTATCGACTCGCAACCTTATAATCTCTAATTTGAAATCCTCAATCCCAAACTCATGAGTTTGAACTGAATCCCAAAACCCCAAGCCCCACCCCTCCCCCAAGGGGAGATGGATCCTGGACCATAATAGGGGAGGCAAGGGAGCCGCAGAGCGCCTAACCATATATTGAAATCAAGTATAGAAGCGATGAAACTATCCAAATTATGAAGAAATTAAATTCTAATATTCGGAGTATATAATCAAATGGGTCGGCGACGAGATCCAAGAGGAAATCAAAAACTTAATTAATGAGAATATATTATCATATTTGAATCTCAAGCTTCCTTTATTCCAGACGACTTCGAAGAAAATCAAAAACATATTTTTCAAATCAATTTTAATATATTCGAATAACGTATTTTCTAGAATAAAATAATAAGAATATTCTAAATTTATCATCCATCAATATTATTATTCTGCTATTAATATTACTAGTACTAATATTTAAATGATAAAATAATCATTCTAGACTATAGATAATAAGCCAACGACGAATTGTATTTAAACCATATATAAGAAATAAGAACTTAAATATAATCAATTAGATATCGAGTAACTAATTGCGTGAGGGTTTGGTATCGATGATATGCTATATGCTCACCTCACCGAGCGTGTTGTAGTAGTTGATAAGTCTTGCCGATGTTGAACTCGTCACGCACAACAATGTCACTCGCAGTTCCCTTG
>CAJNDV010001989.1:0-13593 GCA_905221635.1 Symbiodinium sp. CCMP2456
AGGGGAGGGGAGGGGAGGGAGGGGAGTGTCCTCAAGTTCGCCAGGGTCACCTGGGTACATACCCATCACCTTGGCTCTTTGTAAGCTTCTACATTGAGCATACGGGTGCACATGGAATGGTGGCAAATCTCATGCAGAAACAAACTCATGCCTGCAAGATATGCTCTGAGCTAAGCAGCGTTGAGTACGTCCCGGAAGTTCAAACCGATGGCTTCCACGCGAACTTCCACTTCTCCGTTCTGTGCTGCAGGCCTGGCCTTCCTGGGAGCTGCAGACTCTGCACAAAAAACTCCTACTGCCATCTCCCACTGCAAGCAGGCTTCTGGGGGATCGGGGACAGATTCTTCAGGCTGCCACGAGACGGCATATGCAGCGCCAGTGGCCACGTGGGCTTCAAGTCATGACGCCCCAAGCGGGGGGCAAGCACAGTCGAGCGATGCACAAGGGCCGATTCTGCACATAGCCATGGTGACAAGGCCACACAGCTTGAGTTTTGCCAGTCCCGGCCGTTGAGGTCCACACAAGTTACTCTCAAATCTGGGTTCTCCATGCTTGCAGACCTCGCCAAGCCCCACAAGCCTCCAGGAACGTTTCGTGAGAATGTGACATCAGTTGTTAAAAACCAAACGGCCTGCATGATCAGGGTCGTGTTGCTGCACGGACATCTCAGGTGGCTGTGCCCCACCTTCCGGAATCTCAATCCGCAAAATACTGAATTCGTGACAGATTGGGATTGGTTTGTGATGTCCAGCCTGTGACAAAGAGCAATCGGGGCGGAACTGTTGAGGCCAAGGCTGCTTGCAGCAGCTGCAGCGCAGTCGTCAGCACGTATAACGGCTCACCCACACCATCCAGCACAACGGTGCCGATGCTTCCAGCCTTCAGCAAACGGCAGGGCAACTCTCGCAGGACCACATGAGATCGATAATTGCCACGCAGCCTTGATAGAGGACACGGCATCGTCAACAGCAATCACACCTCGGCAGGGGTCTGCACCGTTAGCGAACATCATCTTGTGCCAGTCTCAACTGAGAAGAAGACCACAACCAACACCAGCAAATCCAATGCGTTCTGCCAAATCTTTGCTGCGCAACGAGTCTCCTGCACTCTACTCCCAAAAGTGACAATATGCTCTAGACTTTCCAAGCTTTCATAAAGCCAACTGGAGTTTGCCAAGTGACCACCAAAAAGGTTGGCTAAGTGACCCTTCTGTTTGGCACAAATCATCAGGAGTGAATGTGTTTGAGCCCTCGCCGACCACATCCACAGGGCACGGCAAAAGTTGTTCGGTCATGTTTTGAGAGCAACCCCGAGCAACCTGGAAAGGAACTGTGTTTTTACGAAGGCGTTTGTTTGCAGGCGTGGTACGGTAAAGGCCGTCGTAGAGTACACTGGGCAGAGCAAAGTGCCGAATTGGCGTGGCATTGGCTCTCACAGACCGCACAGGCCCTCCCTGCTACTCACCCAGTTTTCGCCTACGCTGCTTGCAACTTCACAGGCTGGCAGTGAACTGAACCGTCCGTTTGGAGCAAGCTAGTGGGGCTGCCAACTTGGACGAAGCTCCTTAGGTCCGACTCCTCCTTTTCCTACTCAAACATCAAACAGTCACTTATATAACAACAGTGTCTGTGGTCACCTCTCGCACGATTTCACTGACATGGGTAGAAATGTCCAGAGTGTTGTGCGGCTCCTGGTGACGCCAATGCAACAGGAGCTGGAAGGGATGTCATGTTGTCCTCCTCTCTGCTGATGTTGACATCTTTCCATTGGACATGATACCTCAGGCTCAAATTTGAACTAGTCACTCCTGATCCCGGAGAAAGTCCTAGGTCCCCCGCAAACATTCAGAAGACTCTTCTGCAGTGTGCTTGGAATGCTGCGTCAGCTGGGACTTGACCTGGCCAGCGCAGCTTGGACGTGATCTGATACACAAGCCACATGGCAGACCGAGCAGGATGATGGGATATGCCATGAATTAAATCTGCATATATGGACAGGTGCTTTATGACGGACAAACCAAGCGGATAAAATCTACGAGTTTCTGTCCCAGCGGCTTGGCCGGATCGACGGCAGCTGGCAGCCTCCAAACATGCAACCATCTGCCCCTCAGAGCTGAAGATCTCAATGTCTGCCACAACTGCCGTCTCTGTTCGCTCCTTGCAGCGAGATCTTGCTAACAAGGGCCAGGAGCAAACCAAAACAATGCAAGAGCTCATGAACAGTTGTGAACAAAGTCCTGAACGCGCACACCGGCCCAAAGCTCTCTGGAGTGGCAGTGGACAGCCAGAGTCGTGCGTCGCACTGAGAACGGAAGGTAGAGGGCCTCTTGATCACCGTGTCGCCCTCTTGCAGCAAGCATGACCAGCAGTTGGAACGCACCATCAAGCACAGCTGGATGCAACAACTGCAACTTATGCTCCCATGCCTGCGCTGAGCCGACAACACAGGGGTCACATAATTGAGCCACTGCCACTTCATCTGAAACTAACGTCACATTTCGCAATGTACGAAATGACTCTCCGTAGCTGAGCCCTCGCTCAGTAAATGATGTGTATAGCTGGCTCACATCGGCTCGGGATGAGTTATGCAGGTGAAGTGAACGATGCCACTTGTCGAGTATTTCGGGCGTCTGCTCCATGTTGGGTAACATGGCGGAGGCCCCAAAGCGAGCATGAACAATCGTGCTGCTCGGGGCAGCCGCACCGATGCTGCAGATCTCCGTGAGTTCTGCTGATACATGGCAGCGGATCTTCGTCACTTTGGAATCTGGAACAGTGAATGGCACCTCGAAGACCGCGTCAGAAAGTCTCACTGCTGCATCCGCCCGTACAGTTTCTGCAAGCTGGATGTGCGAAGCTGCTGCAAGGAGCAGGTGGCTTGCACCAGGCAGAACGATCTTGTCAGAGACACGATGCTGCTTAAACAGCTGCATCATCTGGCTGTCGAGATCCAGAGTGGATTCGAAGGTGGCAGTTCCGCGGGCATCGACACGTGTCTTGCACCCCAGCCTCAGTCTTCAGCATTGCTGAAGCAAGCGACATGCTGTCTGATTTTTACACTTGCGTGCACTTGCCTCAACTGGATGTGCTTAGACCTCCCAATAATTGTTCACAGGTGCAGAGGATGAAGAAGTGGTGAGCGCCAGGAAAGCAACTGCGGCATCAATTCTGAAGGGCGGTTGAAGGCAATGCCCAAGGCACGTGAAGAAGTAAGCACGCTGTCCACTTCATCTCCTTGTGCATTTTGGACTAGACGGATGCTGCTTGAGCACATCAGCATCAAGCCACACTATCCTTTTCTTACCACACTCTCTGGACAAAAGAGCGGCTGCAACACCAAGCATCTTCCAGGCTGAAGAGAGGACAGCCATTGTAGCTTATCAAGGTCTTTGCCAGCCAGGTCTGCCAAGCAGCGACGACCCATCCTTGTTGCAGGTTTACACTTGGCAGGTCTTCCATCTCTAGACAGCGAAATCCCGCTGCCTCACCAGGACAGGCTGTGGCCCGATTTCCAAGTAGGCCTGTCAATCTCATGCCATCTCACAGTTGTCCCAGGATGGGTCAGAGCAGCAGACCCCGCAAAGCAGGCCAGAGTTGCATCACATCCCAGGCGGTGAAGCTCTGACATGCCTCACAACTTCGATCTGTAAACCCTTGGACCTAGCTGCACCACAACTTGCGGTGATCTCGGCCTTGGCTGAAGAGCACAGGCTTAGCTTCATCATGGCCTCGGTCACGAGCAGTGTACCCGAAGCTCTGCACCAGAAATTGAAATCGAAGGGCGTGGCCCAAGAGCAACATCAGACTAGCCTGAGACTGCCACTCACCCAGTAACTGGGATCGCACAGCACGTTGGACACTTTGGTGCCCGCCAGGCTGGAGATAAAATCAATTTGCTCACAGGGCGGCTGCAACCTGAGGACAATGCCCATCCCCAAGCCCAAGACGGACTTGACAGCTCGCTTGGACTCCTCTAAAAACCCTCGTCCCGACGTGTGGGGCATTCGAAACACGATCAAGCGGCTGGCACCCCTCTATGGCCTTGCGCAGCTCTGGCAGGATTGGCGCCATCAGGGGTGAGTGCATCGCATGTGGAATGTTAAGCCTCATCAGGTGAACCAAGCACGTCTGCGCATTTCCGTGCCACGCTGTTTCAGTACGTCCTCATGAGTATCCTGGCGAATGCCTGTTGACGACCCCTGCCAAAGACGGAAATACCACAAGGCTCCCTGCACAAGAAACACTTTGCGCCAAGGAGTCTCCTAGTCAGCTTGGCCAGGAAGCATCTTGCTTTGAGCGTCCACTTTCTGACACACTCGCCTGAGGCAGCACATGTAGGTTTCTGCATCTGCACGAACCATACTCCCAGCTGCTGCTGCTGCTGCTGCTGCCATGGTACATCACCGCCTCTTTGTGACCAGAGACCACCGTTTGCAATGGACCATTCACTGCCTCATGCTGCACATACATCCACAACAACTTGCAGAAATCCACAAGAACACCTGGGCACCCCACAGCAATGACTACAGCCTCGTCAAGCACATCATGCTGCACATCGGTGACCACCTCTGCTCCACAAGTAGCGCAATGTTGCATCGGTTCGATTCGCACTGGCATGCCTTCTCGACATCTTCTACCGAGGCAAAGATTGCTGCCATTGCGCCAATTCCTGCAAAAACCAGACAGCCATGTCTATGTCAGGATAAACTGCTTGAAGTGCTAAATTAAAATGTCCTGGCTTGCACATCTCATCGATGAGTTCTGCACGTCTGGTGACCAGTCGCAATGCGACCTGCAAAGACATTGTTCCTGCCAGCACAGCAGCCGCATACTCGCCAACCTTAGTTGAAACTCCACGATCGAAAACTCGCGCGCAAAGATTGGTGTAGCTGGTTCAACCTGACTATATCTGACTCCACCCCCAGGTGTAAGAACAAGCGGGGCTTGCAGGAAACACATACTGCAGCGTAAAATACAAAGGCCCCATGTTCTGAATCTCCAAATGCATCTGGCAAATGAAGCGCGTGCTAATACGACCCAGCCACACTGTGACCGAAGACAGCAGATGGACTGAGACCTCGTGCCTTCCACATCTCGCTGAGGGCATACTCCAGCACGAAAATCGCTATCTGCGATCGGGCAGAGGACCTTACAAACAAGGCTTTGCATTTCGCCGTGAAGGTCAAACAATACTCTCCAAGCCACCCTTCGGCAGGGATGCCCAGCTCATGTGGTGCAAAGAGCCACGCTCGAAGATCCTTGGCACCATGGCAACGTTTGATGGCAAGCGACATTCCTCCGCTCCGCACCAAGCTTTAATCCAATTCCGACCTATTTTCATGCGTGCAGCTACGCGAGGTGAAGAACTCAATCTCCAAGCGTTTTTGAATCAATGCAAGGCGTCCTGGATCTGGTGTCCCTCCAGGGCCTCCAGAACTTGCTCGCAACGATCCAGCGCAGCATGGAAAGCATCCTCACAGTGGTCAACCTAATCCTACGGGAGCATTCTAGGAGAACCCAGCCCTGAAAATCTTGCATCTGAATCCAGAGCACTGTAGAACCTAGAAGCATGGACCACACTGTCAACATCGGTGCAGGCTGCGTGGTGATTTGGTTTAGAATGTTGTTTATCTCCAACTCCCTTCAGCTTCTGGCCTAAAATGCATCTTCGAAAGAAGTGTGGAAGGCGTTCAACGATGAATTGAATTCAAGCTTAGACCCTCCGCCAAACCTTGCAAACCTCAGACGGCAATCCCACGACTTTTACATCATTCCGAATCCGTCAAAGCTGTGGCTTGAAGAAGCTAAGTGCAAAATCAAAGGCCTCATGCACAAGATCGCCTGAACCATTGAGCTAGGACATGCGAACAATCCTGCTCACTCACCACGCTGCACCAAATCAACCAATGCCACCCATAAAGGTTTACACATGACAACAGCCTGAACACATACGTGCTCATTCCTGAGTCTTTGATGGTTCCGGAAGGGACAGGGTGAAGAAAACAATGTTAGCATCTGAGCATCGTCTGTCTTGTCCAGCTTTCTACCCATCTCTGGCAGCTGGGAACCTTGACCTGGCCGTGCATCGGGCCACAAAGCTCACGCAAAAAAGACTGCCCCTGAAGAAGTTGCAAGCCTGTGAAGAGGAAGGCCACGCGCTTCGGCCACGGCGGTCCAGTCCCTGTGGCATCTTCCTGTCATCTGTGATGTCATGTGTCGTAGACAAGCCTGGAGGCAAGAACCTCAGCATGCACAAGGCCTGAGATGTCCCAGTGACTTGGTCGAGGCGCGAAGTGTCCTTCACATTCGATCCATCTCGCTTCAGCTGTGACTCAAACTGAGACACAGACAATCCTCTCCACCGTTCCGAGCTGGCATCAGAAGCCTCGTGCCGCGATTTATCTTTAAAGTACCCTGTTACCAGACGCCGCGATCTGCTGATGCAAGCTTGCTGTCCAAGCGGCGCGTGAGTGTTGGTGCCCCCAAAACCGAATGAAGACACTCCCATGCCCAAAGTTGCCTGGAATTTGGTGGCCCAAGGCAACTGCCACTTTGGAATGTTGGAGCGGATTGGGTCTATACTTCAGTGGCTTGGAACACGCCTGAATTGGTCGGTCACTCCGGTCACCCTCTTTACAATCTTTTTGGCGGCTCGGCATGAACATCCTTAGACTCACGACCCGCCGGTCAAACTCTCTCAGGATCTAATGTCAAGTATATCGGATAGCTGCTATAATAATTTCGTGCGACAAGAGGAACACGACCCTCAAAACGAAATTACACCAAAATCCGTTGCACCTCACTCGACAAAGACAGTTCGTCCGTCGGCACGTTGAGACGGGAGTTCTCAAGGAAAATGTGCGGATTGAGCTCCTCGTCCACGTTTCAGAAATGCACCGGGGTTCAGTAGAAGTAGTCAGTTTGGCCGGTCCTGAAAGTGGATGTTTGGAGGAACTTCTTGGTGTCGCAGACAAGACACCACCTCATAAGACAAAAGGACGAACACAAACCCCGCATCACAATGTCGACACGAAGAGCAAGAATGCCAACGTTGAGATCAAAGCCTTTGTCAGGCCAGCCAGGCCTTCTTGGCAGCGGTTCACATAGCGATTGTGCTGCTGAACTCCAAATCACTAGGTGCAAATGCAGCAGCGATCTGCCTGCCGCCCCTTCTAGGTGGCCATGATTCGATTTTCCAGCCTGCACGCACAGAAGGAGCTGCGTTGCTCCATGCAGCTGCAGAGTTGCCAACAAGTGGCTGCCAAGAAAAGCGGCATGCTTTGCTCCAACCTCAGCCGGCACCCCTAGGTACATGTCTTCCTATGTCTATGACTGTGCTCCGTACCCGCAGGTGCAAAGCATTAAGCTGGTTAGAATTGTTTAGTCTCTTGCCAATTCCTCCAAGAGGCTCTAATACTGCCTTGATAGCGCCAACTTCGATGGGATCTCCCAATGCAGTGCCGGTTCCATGACCTGGAAGATGCGTTGCTGCTGTCGCCGTGCGTCTGGCTCACGCAAGTGTGGATCAAAGGTAACAGCAAGTGAGACACTCTGAACTCTGAACCGTGGCCACACAAACGGCAGACATAGTATCTTGCGATGAGGCTGCGTGACCACTTGCAACATTGTAACCGCAGAGCTGCAAAGCTGGAACCTAGAATGCAAGACCCCAAGAGTGACAAAAATCGGGTCATGCAAGGCACATTCGATAGCACCTAGCGCCAGTGCAGAAATCTGCCCTTCGCGCAAGACCTCGCGCAGCAGATCCTCCTGACGTGGGCCTGAGCATATTCTGTCACGTCATGTTCGATGCAGCAAAGATAGTTGATGCCCAGTATCTTTTCAGAGTCCGACAGTTAGATGCACGTTCACACCTGCACGCTTTGTTTGCACAGCCTGGTGAATGACTCGAAAACTGAACACTCAGCCTAAGCAGTAAGAGGATTGTGCGCTGCTTGGACTTCTTCTGTTCATAACGCTTGGCATCACAGCTTAAATATGTTGAGCTTCGTGAGATTTCGAAACTAGTGCTATGACATTTCAACAAGCATATTCCATGCAAGGAGCCATTCGGAGCAGTCAGAGTCGCGCTTTTTCCATCCTGGTTCATGACCTTAGAATCGGTCCGTCTTGCTCTGTGCAGCAGTCGTCGTCTGTCTGCAACCAAGCAACCACCGCACGCACCTGTTTCGAATTGACTCATGCACTTCAACTCACATGCAAGCGCGGGCTTCACAAACTTCGCAGTCTTTCCGAAGATGCTCTATCATAACCGAATCGGCTCTTCTGGATCCCTGAAACACAACCTGCAACAACAGTCACACATGTCTTCAGTGAGCTAAAAAACCCCGAACCATTTTGGGCTTACGGTTTAAGAGGCTCCTGCAAACTTAGAGCCAGCCAGTCCGAACTTCAAGACAACCTCTCGGGGTGGGGGTTTAGGATTGATTTCGGGTGGCCCCAGAAGAATTTTTCAGGAACTGAACCACACGCTTCAGCCCCAAGTAATGTATAGTCGAAAGTACACCCACATGCCGCAGCTGTGCTCCAAATTCGTATGGATCAAGGGTGGGCTACATTCGAAGCGTCAGGGATGCCTCGGCTGCCATCTGGCATCGTCCGTTTTCTGCATCAACCAAAGACTTTAGTAGCATGGCACCAGCGCCCTCGCCGCGTATGTACCCTGCATCAAGCAGCAGTGCAAAAGATGAGCACACAGCACAGCTTGACATGAGTGTAAAGGCATTCCCTTCGTCATGCCGTCAAAGCACCATCGGCAGTTGCATTAAATGTCTTACAGCGCCCATCGCGTGAAAGCATGTTGGCAGCGGAACGCAGCACAAAGCTGTTGGGCCCATGTAGCACCTGAGCTGCTTCACCGTCAAAGCCCTGTACATGCCATGACGGAAACGCCAAAACTGGAATGCCAAGCAAGAACTGCATCTGCCTCAGCGGAAGCCAGCAGTGCTCCGCCGCCGCGAACGTCAGATCGTTGGCCCTGGAACCCCGCACTTCGAAGTCGTTGCGTTGTGTTTAATCACCTACAATCTGCCAGAAGCTTTGCTCGTGAAAATCTCGCATCCGGTTCAGCGGCTGCGAACACTCCGTGCAGTGTATCGAGGCCACCATTACCTTTAGGCCGCCATTTTGTGGAACTTTATGTCTCGTTTAGCAACGACACGGTTTTGCTTTCCGGCCATGTCCCCTTCATACAACTCAAGTCCAAAACAGCTGTCCGCCCTTCCTCCAGGGACCGCAACGCAGCATGGAGTGCTGAGATCGAAGATGAGCAAGCGGTGTCAATCTCAGCAGAGCATGCGGAATTCATGACAAGACCTACATGCATGGCTTCCTCCACACTTGTGAGACGAGGGCTGTCATACTCGGCCCTGTGAGGCCGAAGACGTAGCCTTGAAATGCAGAGCAAGTACGGCAAGCATCTCATCCAGCGATACTGTTTTGTTCTTTCTGCTGCCGGAACGCTGATTCGGTTGGCGGCCATGCCGCATGAAACTCCCGGGCCAGTGTAGACTCCAGCTTGCGGAAGGGCCAGCTGGTACCAGTCCAGGTTGCTCAAGGCTGCGAAGACACCCTTAGCACAAGCCGTTGCGTCTCACTTGTTGCCAGAAAGTTAAGCACGAGAACTGAAGCAGTCTTCCCGAACTGCTTCCTTCCATTGCTGCACCCCTGCTGACTAGTGCGACTCTGTCACTTGTTCTCTGATCCCCGAGCTAGCCAACAAACTACTGCTTTCTTGGTACGCATCCTTCTGGCCAAGGTGCCATGGCAGCGTTTTGCAGGAGTCCCTTGTCATATCCTGGGCTGTCAAATCGCATCATACGTGTGGGAAGCAACATCAGCATCATTCCAATCAGAATCTGTACAGTAGCTGTCGCTTCTGATTCGCATCACCGAAGCTGGCAGAACACAATTCTGCAAGAAGGCCATCGGCGTGAAGCGCGTCGTAAGCAGCATTGAGAAGAAGTCTCTGTTGCGGATCTGTTGTCTTGGCCTTAAGGCGTGCTTCGGATGCTCTTACATCCACAAACGTCATGTTGCCGGCCTCGGCCGTGCCAAGTCCAAAGTAAGTCAGGTCGAAAAGCTCCGCACCCTTGTCATGACCGGTCAATTTCGAAAGAATTACTCGAAATCACGAGCTGTTGCACCGAATTCAGACCGTGCGATGTCTTGACTGGGCCTCGATGAAGCCGCCATGACGTGCATATGTCTTTCCTTGCTGGTTCTCTTCGCTGAAGTACGGCTGATGGTCCCAGCCTACCAGACAGACAGCGCACTCCAGAAACAGATGCATGGCAATCTCAAAACAAGCTGTGTGTCAGGCGGGAGAAAGGAACTTCGATCACTGAATCGTGTTTGCTTGCCAGTGCTTCTCGAAGCTGCGACACACCTTCGCAACAACGCGCATGTGCTGTCGCACGTTTAACGAATTGCATACCCCATTGGAAAGACTCCTCCCCGGCCAAGCCGCTGCCAGAACCACCAGGAAACTCACAAGATGTGGAGACAATGACCTCGGCGAAAACGCCCTCTATCAAAGCCATGCTGGTAACGGCAAGATGCGCAATCATTCCTGAGTTTGCGAAAACGTTGTTGATCTTGGTGCAATCAGAGAGCATGTGCGACTCTCCGAGACAGGTCTAGTTCGTCGGGCACCTGCCCTTCATCAGCATCAATGGTGGCAGGACCGGCAGGAGATGCAGTGCGTGGCAGCAATACGTTATCCACAATGTCCTTGGAAGCAAAGCAAGCACTCAAATTCACTGTTAGTCTGCAGCACGAAACTCTTCAAGAGATGAACACAAAGCACGCCATGAGACTCTATGCGGTGCCTAGCTTAGGACCTTGCAAAAAAACAGTCAACCGAAAAGGCAGCACTACAACGCTATGAAGGCACACCTGAAGCTACATGAAACGTACTTTACTAGTGTCCCATTTCCTTTGAAAGCTCTGTGTCAGGCAATGGACGGCCGTGACATCCAGCAGCCTTTATAGCATGACATCAGAAGGTTGTTCAAAAGGTCCGTGTCTTCGGCTTATACAAACCCGGCCGTGACAACACTTTTCCGCCAAAGCTGATTAGAACACCAATGATTCAATTAGATCCAGCAGCTGCCTGCCGGCCTTGAGATTGCGACGTCCGTGCTTGTGTGAGCCTTGATCCTGCTTGAACCCTGAAACCTGATGAGGCCAGAGTTCCTTCGTGTCTGGTTGCACCAGGAGCCTACTCCTGGAGAGCTGTGATCTCTTAACCCGACTATCGCGTAGCCGTAGTCCTTGCAGAGTCTAATGTTGACGTGCAGAGTTGTGGATTTAAGCAGAGTGCACGAAAGACTCCACGACCGCTCAAGCGTGCGTAGAAGTTGAGAGGCGACGAAAGCTGGCAAGAATGAGCATCTATTGCGTAAGTCCAGCTTCGACGATCCTGATGTTTCAAAGAAGACCCACGACCTAGTCGTACAGATGCGCTGTAAGCCACGTGCCTCGACCGCTAACGCAGGATATGGCAAAACTTTCTTTTGCATTTTAGACGAGAACATTGTACCAAGAGCATGTGCAAATGTCCGCAACTCTAAGGTGTACACACTCTCAAACCTCGCAAAAGCTCCGCTTGAGTAGGCGAGTAGGCGAGCACTATCCTTTCGTTTCCCTTTTCAAGGGAATTTTGATCAATGGCATCCCCAAAGAAATGTGCCGTAATGTTCTAAATACACTGGGCAGACCCTTCTAAATCCTACAGATCATCACGAATTGTGTCATTGGCACATCTCTGTGACGGAGGTGTTTGATTCAGTTTAAGCTCCCTCGTTCTACCCTCTGTTTCACGATTTCGTTGCTGGTGTGGAACGTCACATGGTCCTTTGCATCTTTCCTTCTACCTTCAGAGTCCCTGTGCACACTCCCTGAACTAGCTCCAAGACCAAGTGCCAACGTGCTCCCCATGCACTCGCCGAGATGCAACAAATAACCGTTCTTCATGCATGTCAGAACCCGCAGATCGTCAATCACTAAGGTATCTCAGCACTGCACGTCGATCGTAAGGTGGTCGAACAGCAAGGTAGGTGGCAAGTTGAGGATTAACCGCCTGCTTGAGGTGCATGATACACGCAAACAAACGGACGCCAACAAATGGTCTTGCACTGTGCGACTCGAGAATGCTTGAGTGCAGCTTTCAAACATGCAGCCTGCTCAGATCCTGGGCAAAGCGCACCGCACCCGCTGAATCCACACCCAAATCAAGTAGACGGCTTCGAGTCTTTAAACTTTCTTGGGGCACCTTGGATGACAAACCGCGACTTGCAAACATGAGCACACACATTCATGGTTTCATCATCCAACTGCCAAGCTATGGACCTGGAAAATGTCTGCGAAAATGTCCTGCAAGAAAATGAATGCAAGAATACCAAACATCTGCAGGAACATGAATGCAAGAGCCATCCTTCAACAAATCCACAAGAAGTCGCCGGGAAGTGACACCTTCATTCGTGCCTGCGGTCGACCTGCACAGCCAACAAGACTCAAAGGCGCTCTGCTTCTTGAACATGGCAACATGGCCTCGGCGACATCCCGCTCTGACAGAGAGCTGGCGCCCAGAAGTAAATGCTTGAAATGTTCATGTTGTTCGTAACCTTGCGTCATGGAAAACATGTCTGCACATTGTACCTTGGGCTCCACCCAGTCTTCAAAATGGCTGCGTGCGTGGGCCGTTCTTGTGCACACACAAGAAAAGCAGCCCTACATCACTCAGCAGCCCTACATCACTCACCAACGATACCAGTGCGAGCTTGTCCAGAAAAGGATTGCATTAAAAGGCTTGACGATAGCATGCTGTGCAAAACATGCACGTGATTTACGACGACACCTGCCACACTCTCTGTGCCTTAGCGCTTTGCATCAAAACCTCGATGGCATCGACAACTCCAGCGAGCTTGATCCGGCACTTGTTGACCGTCAGCAACTGATAAAAACTGTGTTGGGGCTCGCCGCTCGCCCTTCCTAAAGAATCAACTTTCCATGTTTTCCTCATGGTTCCTCGTACAACACATTTTCGCACGCATGCCCACAGAGAAAACCGTGCGCTTCCCTCCCCGCTTCCACCGCCGACTCACAAAAAACAAAAGCACACCAAGCCAAGCAACGAATGTTACAAATGATAACGCTAATGACAACCACACCCAGAATGACAGAAGACGCCGACAACAATGGTCCCCGGTTCGAGCGATGCGGGAATGCCGCAATTGTTTCGTCTGTTACGCGAAGCAACAGGTTCTGCACTGATGACGTTGGTTTAAGCACCTGTAGTTTGCAAGCTTCAATGTTTGTCTTACGTGACTCCAGCAGCAGATTTGAACAACTTGTAGAGTTGGAGTTTTGAAGGGTTACAAACCCTGAAAGCCAAGAAAAACTAGAATTTTATTTTACACACGTTCCAAAACTCTGAAAATTATGTGCAACAAAAACAAGAACAAAAAAAATGGCGTACTGGAAGGCCCCTTCCGCGGCAACGAGCTGTTTTCAACCCCCCAAAAACCCGGCCTGCATTTGGGTGGTTACTCTGGAGGCCCCTACACAACAG
>CAJNDV010001990.1:0-13588 GCA_905221635.1 Symbiodinium sp. CCMP2456
GAGCAGGATCGGATGTACCGCGAGAAGATCCAGTCTCTCCAAGAGGAGGCCGGGCCCCGGGGGCCCCCCCCCCCCCCCCGAAGCGCCCACCCACCTGCGCGGCGCCGCGGAAGCGCTTATATAGGGGGGGGGGGTGAAAATCACCGCAATGCGCGATGTCAGGTGTCGCAGCTCAAGTCGTACCTGCGAGAGGCCTGCTCATGGTTTTTTTTGGGAGGTGCCAGGGTCGCCAGCTTTGATGTGTGCCGGCAGGTTGAACGGGCTCGATTCAAGGGCAGGCGCACATTTTACTTGCACTCTTGCCATGTCACCTTGCATCTCTATCAAGACTCGCCGCTGCGAGAGGCCGCCTGCGGAGTAACGGCGCGGTCCCTTGCCTTCGCCTTCGCCGCTGTGCTGAAAGAGAGCAACTTGAAGCCACGGTCGTGGACGAAATCGGGGAGCCCAGCGGGTTCTGATTCTGCATGCAGACTCGCGAGCCTCGCCAGCAATCCCAAGCCCGAAGAGATGGCTCGGCAGTTCGGGTGCGGGTGCCACGAGGCTGCTCGTCTTGGACCTTTGCAGCTAAAGCAGTGATCCACACAGCGATCTTGCTTGAACTTCCTCGACGTTGCTTCCCGAATCATGCAAGCAGTTCTGATGGAACGTGTCGCGGTCGATTGCCGATGGACTCGATCAGCTAAAGTGGCCGGGAGTTGCAAGTTGTAAGCGCACATCGTCTTTGCATCGGAAAAGCCTTTGCTGAAAAACTAAAACCCATCCTAGGCCTTAAACCCTGGAGCCACTTTGGCCGCCCCAACCCTGAACCTCCATGTCAATGTGTTGAAATGCGGCAATTGGTTTTGGACTCGTCTGAACTTCACGGTCCTGAAGCTCCCATGCATGCTAAAGAAGGTTTTCTGTCCCTTCCTTGGTTATTCGGCGAGCTTCACGATTAGGGCGTGGAGTTCAAGGCTTGCGGGATTTGAGCAAATTGGCTTTTAAGGCTCACGCTCTAAGAGTTAGATGTCTGGCCGCACGCCTTCCGCATTACGTGGCATGGCACGGCTAGTTGGAGCCACTTAGGGTTTGGTGTCCGTCGATGCATGAAGAATGTACTATGAAGCTTTGGCTGTTGGCCCACTTCCCCTTGATCTTTGAAACCCGAATGCGCCGAGCACGGAGCCGCGCCACAGGATGATACCGCGGGCGCCCATCTTCTCGTGCTCTCACTGTTTTCCTTCCTTGGATCCGTGGGTTGCGTTCCGGGATGTGCTCATTGCCGGGGCTCGGGGTCGAGGAGCCATGAGGAGCCGGTTTGCCCAAGCAGATTTGGAATTGATTTCGGTTCAAGGCAGACCTGCCGTCTGCCGCGCCATGTCACGTGGAGCATGGACACAAAAAAGGAAATCCATCTCCACTGATCTATACTGTACGCCAAACACATGACACACAGTTCGCGTTGGAAGATTCTTAGCTGGAGCTTGTTGTGAACCTTCCACTTGAAGCCCGAAGAGTGTACAACCCAGAATCAACGTAGAAAGGAGGGCGCTGTAGGCCTAGCCCTGGGCCTCCTCATCCATCATGGCCTCGCAGTCTGCTCGGTTCTCGGGAGAATGACGCAGGGAGCGGTTAAGGGTTTTTTAAAATCCATATATATATATATATATGTGTGTGTGTATATATATATATATATATCTGCAACACAAGATTTAGTATATACAATTGATCGGTAGTGTATCATATACCATATAGATAACCAATAATCAATGTACAGTACACAATGTACAGTTTAGACATGTGTATATATATATATGCACGCATACATATGTATACATATCTATATATACACATAAATATGTGTGTATTTAGGTATGTAGAAATATACACTTATATAAGTTTGTAATGGCAAGTCTGTAGTACAAGATGGTTCAATGTACACTATGCAATATACAATATACAATATACAGCACTCCCTCACTTCACATATATTTATATCCACAGTATAAGGTAATATAATCTGATTTTCTATAGAATCGTACGTTGTAGTATAATGCAATATAGTATTTTTCTCGGTAATCCAGAATAGATATTATATAGCAGACAATATACACCACATAATATATAATACATAAGGTATAAAGTGTATAATAATCAGCATGAAGTATATAACGTATGATACAGGAAGAATATTCATGATATGTAATATGTAAAACATAATGTATCATATTTAGCATATAATAGAACTTAATACAGTATACTATAATATATTACAATTCAAAGAGATGTGTATATGAAAATGTATATATGTACAGGTAGCTTATCATGTAAGATATATAGCTTTTTATATATAATGGATGGCTTAGTGTATATATATATATATGTATATGTATATATATATATATATATTATACAAGATATGGTATATACCATTCAATGTTTCATGCAAACTATGTAGTTTATTTTGTGAAGCGTACAGTATATAAGACATCACATAAAAACATAATATGTGCCATAGAGTATGCGGCACATAAATTATCCTTGATAATGACTGAACACAAAAGGCAATATAAGACAGCGGAAGATGTAAAATATACAGTTAAAACAGATAGTACAATGTATGTATATATATAAATAAATAAATCAATCAATAAATAAATAAATAAATCAATAAATAAAGAAATAAATAAATAAATAAATATATATATATATATATAATATGGGGTATGCACCGAAACGACTTGTGATTTCAGACTGAGGCAAGTCCGTCTTGTGTGCAGTGCAGTTTGCAATGCAGGGGTAGCTTGCAAGGTGAAGGAGGTCTTGGGGGAGAGCTTAAATGTCTACATTTCTGGACTGCCGCGGCCCTTGATCACTCTAAGCTTGAGCTAGTCTCAGATGAAAAGCTCGAGGTTCAAAGCGGAGTACTCCCACCCGTTTATGAACATCGACGCCATCGTGGTACCGGACGCTGCCGATACCTCAGCCATTGTTTTTGGTGTGGCTCAAGTTGCGCCGAATTGTGAGCTTGGAGGTCAAGCCTATCCCTCCACAGTGGGTCAACGACGTGGAGCTGGATGAGTTCGGGCACACACCTCAGCTTTGCTTCGAGATTGGACATTGATGGATGGGACCATCTCACCGCTTTTCTGCGCTGTTCCGCGTATTCCACCTGAGTCGCACTGGTAAGGGCCGAGATGGGCGACGTGATCGGGGAAGGCCCAGTTCTGGCATGGAGCTCTGAGGACACCCTGGTTCAAAACTCACTTTCTGCATTTGCCACAAGGCCTGACTTGCAGTCCTTTCGGCCTTGTTTTAGCAGGTTCCTAGCTGCGGTCATAATTCGCTGGGGTTTTTGCAGATGTTCAAGAGTCATCCGACTGTCCTAGCTAGCCTTGGCTTTGTCAGCGATGCTGGCAGGAGCGGAAGCAGCGCTATCAGCACGCCCTGCGCAGACTGGACCTCAACGAGGCACTCAATGCATAAGGTTTTGCACGGGGGGTCTCAATCATTGGAATGCGGTTCTCCGGAGTTTAGGGGCTCTAAGTCTAGAAGGTTACCATGAGTTCGCTACGATAAGCATACCCGCTATACGGTTCCCATACGGTATGATACCGGCACTGTAAGGTCCGGTGCACCATTATCAGGGTACCATACAGTTACCACTACACTAAGGGCACCGTACCGATAAGTTTGCCATGAGGTTACTACCAGTGTGATGCTTATTATAAGTGTACTATAAGGTTACCAGATGTGTACGACAAGGTCATGTACAAGGACTATACCTAAATCATCAGGTTACCATAAGGGCGGTATACGGCCCAAGCCCCCAAAGCTGCGCCTCGGGGTTTGGCCAGGAGATGCTGAGCTCCAAGCGCATCACGCTGATGAGTTCGAGCCCCGGCCTCTCCTCATAGTGCCGTACATGTTGCCACGTAAAATTTATCCTATGTTATGCTGTACTATGTCTAACCATGTTATATTATGCGATATCGGATTTTGCGATATAAATATAAATATATATATATATATATATATGCATGTTTGTAGTCTATTGTGCAACAGAGCGCCTAAAGTGCCCATGGCTACATTTGTGAGGCAAAACGGAGCTCGGCCAAGAAAAGAAACGCGTCAAAGCGGACTCTCAGCTGTGATCAGTTGCCATCGCAGAAGCAAGGTAGATGCTACCTGCTGATGCTCTGACACGGAAGGAATTGAAACGCTACGACACTGATTGGAAGAAGCAGCACAGAGCTCGGTTCTTCGATATAGGTTCTACTCGTGCAAGCATTGGATGGGTGAGGTTCAAGGTTCTACCAAACCATTCGCAGAAGGAGGTCATGCGACCGCTGTACCTCTACTACAGGCCAGCTAATACGGTTTTTTTTCGCTTTTGACTGCCACCCAAAATGCGCAAGATGCTTCCAGGCGCCTCAAGAATCAGCTGGCGACGGCTGACTCCGGGGCTCGAGGTTGCCAGGGCTGTGTTGCGCAAGCATTCCGGTGTCTTATGTACATACTCAGTGGCTATCGCCCCAGGCTCCATTGTGTCCATGTGCATCGGGGCTTTCTGTTGCCCTCCGTGCCCTGTCAGATCAAGACAGTGACGACGACCTCCTGGGCAGGCTGGGCAATCGGCACTCTGCCCTGGGGTGTTGTTGAATCGGTCGTATTGTGGCGGATTTCGCAGGCAGCCTGGCCCGGAGAGTGCGTCTCGACCTCAGCTCCCCCCGTCATACATACAGTACGCTAGTTTGCGTCATCTTACACTACGTCAGCTGGTTGTATATGGTATTACATCATACCAGATGCAACGCGATTATGACGTGTTTTTTTGAACTTGCTTTATGGTGCTGTAAGATACTACACTGAATCTTGTTTTGTGTAATAACATAAAGCATTCCAGTATGTTACACTGCATTACATTACATTACATCTCATGACAACACAATACCATAAACTACACCATGCTGCATTTTTTGTATACACGCATATATATATATATAGATTGCATTGTGGTACATTATTCCTGCTATGTTATATTATGTTATATTGTATTGTAACATACTGTAGGTGTTAATGATACGTTTGCTTATTGTGTTATGTTACGATGTGTTAAACCCTGTTATAGTTTATGATGCTGTATCATACTATAGTATACTGTAACATGTTCTACTTAGGTATGTGTTACAGCTAGATACACAGATTTAACATACACACTAAAAAGGAAAATACGCACCCAAGGCCCTACACCGGAAACCCTGCCTCTGCCATAATGGTTTTCGAGCCCTGAAACAAAAACCCATAAACTCTCCTAAACCTTACGCCCGAATCCAAAGCCCCACATGGCAAACGAGCCATGTCCCGTATTCCCGAGGCGGTCTGGCAGGTCCAGGCCTGAGTCGTCTGGCTCTTCCGCAGAGAGCCTTTTTCCTTGGAAGGGGTACTTGAAAGGGGCGCTAGACGAGGCGCACGAACAAGGAGAAAGCAGAGCTGCAGATCTCGCAGCTCGAGGCCAACCTTCATGAGTGGCGCGACTCGGAATTGCAGTCAGCGGAAAATTCCCAGGCGCGTGCCAACTCGCTGCAGCAAGAAAAAGGCCGGATCCTTTGCTGGAGCAGTTCTCCCCTTCAGCCCTGGAAATCGGAAGCATGTTTTGCCAACCGCCAGGTGCAATCAGGACCAAGTTGAAGGAGTTCCAAGAGAGCGATCCACTCAACTTTGCCTTTGCCGGGCTGGAGTGTTCAAGATAGTATTCAAAGGCTTTGGTGTTCAGGGCAAGTATCTCCATCGGGCCTGACCTTCACTGGGCAGATGGAAACTGCTAGCGGCTCCTTTCGGCCAGCCCGTTCAGTTTCAAGTCGATCGAGTTCTGAAGCTAATAAGACTTAGCAGCCACCTGCACCACTACACTTCCGAGAGGCTGCACAGCTGCTGCCAGGAAATGTTTTGGATAAGCTGTTTCCATCGTTGCAGACAGGGTGATGCTGTGTGATGGTCGACCTCCTGTCGCACACATTGTAGAAGGAGCTCAGATTCCCATGTCGCTCAGACTTTCTTCTACAACATCATCGAAAGATTCGCTTTCACAAGGCTTGACGAGCACCTGCTTGACATGAAGGGGTTTGCGTTTCGCTGCATCTCGGTCTGCAGAGGACATCCTGCCCATCGAGAAAGAGTACAGGATGTACAAGAACATCAAAGAGGAGCTGCAAAAGGCTCCGCAAGTTCGTGAAAAGGCGATGACCGGACAAGTCGCTCCTTGCTTGCCAGGTCGAATCACAATTGAGAAGCTTGCGTGGGTGCCCGAGTGGAGCATCGTCGGGGCTCTGCAGTTTCTTCTGATGTCATCCATGTCAGACTCCGCGAATAAATGCTGCAGCCATTTTGTGGAAGGGGCTTAGACGTGCGCCCTGTGTGCCTCCCGGATCCTGAACATGGCAGCTGGGCTTCATAAGCCATCGAGTGATTCTGGCCTCGACTCAAGTCAAGTGAGGCTCTTCGTCTTCGAGGCCTTCTGCTGCTTGCAGCCAAAAGCTCAGCCTTGAAAGGAAGTCGTGTCCTCTTCAGAGGCGTGTCTGGTTGGCCCTTCGAGGTCGCTGCGGCGCTGGCCCTGGTGAACTGCACTGGCTTCGTCAACACCGGCATTCAAGGCAGCAGTTCCCTGAAGTGGTTCAGGGTGAGGGGAAGGTTTGTCCTAGCTTGGTACTTGTGCGCAAGAGCCGGTGGAATGGCTACGCCGATCCAGCAGTTGAAGACAATCCTCGCCGTGGCAGATTCGGGGGTACACAAGCACGTAGTCGACGACGCCAGTTAGCAGCACTTCTGAAGAGCCCAGCTCCATAGCTCCGCTTGCAAAGAGACAGGATCGCGTTTCAGTGTTTTGATGAGGCCGCCTGTCCCAGGATGTGACGGCACTCAGAGCCGAGGCGAAGAAGGCACCACCTTGAAAAGAACTGCTGAGCTCTTCTCGAATGGATGTTGATGTAACAAGTGTGACGAATTGCAGGCACCAAAGAAGAAGGCCGTGACAAGTGAATCCTGTTTTGCGCTGTGCATCGTGCCTCAGAAATGACATGAAATGAATCTTGTCGGCACAGGCCAAGGGTCCCTGGGTAGGGCCAAAGAAGGGCTCTTGGGTGAAGATCCTGCGCCCCGAGTCTTACTGGCCTCTCGGCTGTACCAATGGCCACTGAACCTGCTCTAGTCGCTCGAGTCGCTCTGCGCCTGTTGAGATCCCAGGTTCCAGCAGCGAGGACAGGTGGTGAACGTGAACCAGAAACCTGAGGTCAAGTATCCGGTCACCGCAGTGGCCACAGATGGCTACAGAGGGTTTTGTGTGGCAGAACAACGGCGCTTTCTCCGAGGTGAAGTTCGACTCTGTGAACTACGCAAATGTGAACACCAACGGCTACGCGCTGTGGGAGGCCAGGAGGGGAAGAGCTAACAGGCGACAGGTTGCTGTGTTTGCACCGCAGGTGATCGAGGCGCCTGCCCCGGGCCCAGGTGAGGTCTGAGCCGGAAAGACGGCCGACGCGTTTTTAAACACGGGGCAAAAAGAGGGCCTTGGACGTGCTGGTCTCATGCAGCATCTTAGGATCAGGAGGCAGCTCGCGAGATTCCTTGCTGTCGCTGAATTGAAGTCCCTCGCATGGCTCAGGTGGAAGTACAGTACTGTGAGCGCCATCGGTTCACCGTGCCCAGTGCAAGCCTCATCCAACGCATTTGGTTTCACCTTGTCTTCATGTGCCAATGGATGCAATCAGATTTGCTTGCCATGAGAAAGTCACCAGGAAAAGAGTTATACAATAGCTGCAGCGGTTCTTATGCAGGAGCGTGCGCCTGCTTGCATTGAACCTCGCCATCCCGTCCAGTCTCGCAGGGCGCGGCTCCAGGAATTGATTTTTTAAATCCATGAAGCCCCAGCCAGGTGCTTCTAGTCCTCTCTCTATCTCGGCGGCAGTGAAAGCCGCAGGAAAGCGGAAAGATTGGGAATCTGCGTTGTTCTGCCTTTACGACAAGAGAGCCTTGTCGTTTGGGTCGGAACAGCGATGGCATCCGCTTGCACTGGCACCTCCGATGGCCGCAATGGGCATCTGCGCCAGAGCGAGTGCCTGGGCTTCGGTGATTCAGGTCCTGGATGCCATCCATGCATGTGGCCTGAATCCAGATCTCTACATTCTGGGCTCAGCTTTAAATGCATGCGACAGAGGCCATGCATGGTCTGCCGCCTTGCATCTTCTCTGTGGAATTGGGAAGTATGGACTTGATTTCAGTGAGGTCCTCGTCAACTCTGCCACGACTGCATGTGATAAGGGCAACCAATGGGCTTGCTCGCTTTGGCTTCTGTCGGACTTCGGAACAAAGAGATGTCGGCTGGACAGTGTCATCGGGCACAGTGCAGCTATGTCTTCCTGTGCTCGTTTCGAGCGCCACTGGGCACGATCTTTAGTCCTTTTCGACAGGCTACAGCATCGCTTCACCCCGGACATCATAGCCTACAACAGTGTTATGCATGCGTGCTCTACTGGTGCGGCAGTGGAAGTAGCCAATCACATCCTCGCTCAGATGCAACGGAGTGGACCTCCACCAGATCTAGTAACTTTCAATACGCTTATCACAGCATTGAGCAACTCACATGCTTGGTCGCAGTGCCTTGGGATGCTCGAGCAGCTTCAGAAAACAGGTCCGTCACCATCCGTGGTCACTTACAATGCTGTGCTCAGCTCTCTAGGACACGACGAATGTAGTTGGACGTTCACCATCGTCTTGTTGGAAGCTATGCATGGCCAGGATGTTCTTCCTGACGTCGTAACGTTCGGATCCATCATGAAAGCCCTGGCACGTTCTTCGCAATCGAAGGTGGCTCTGTCCTTCCTTTCTTGGCTGGAACGCAACCATGGCCCGACGAACGAAGTCGTTTACAGTGCAGCCGTCTCAGCCTGTGAGGGTGGATGGCTATGGAAAGAGAGCATTGCCCTGATCGGAAGGGCGAGGCACATGAGCTTGAAGATGGATGCCATCGTCTACGGTGCCGCCTGCAGCACCTGTCAGAAGAGCCAGCGCTGGGAACATGCCATCCGCTTCCTGGGGACAGCACGAGAGCAGTCCGTGGCAAGCACTGCCAGCACCCCGCTCGCCAATGCGGCCATCTCTTCCTGTGCAGACTCGGCGCAGTGGTTCCTTGCTTCGCAACTCTTCCAAAGGGCCTCCTCTTTGCAAGTTGAGGCAGACACCACGACCCACAATGCATGCCTCACAGCTTTCTCTCGACATTGGGAGACCGTTCTGCACCTCATGGAGCTGGCATCCATCCAGGAAGTTCCACTCGACACGGTCAGCTTCAATGCGCAACTCGCAGCCCAGGGCGCTGCCAGCACTTGGAGGCAGGCCGTGCATACGACGTGTACCGAGATGCGGCGGCGCAGCGTGCAAATAGACACGATCGGACTAAACGCTGCTATGACTTCGGTTACAAGCGAGTGGGTCCTGAGTGGGGCCGCGCACTGAGAAGCTCATGGGTTGTGGTATGTTGCGATGTTGCGGTAGATTTGAGTTGGGCCGTATACCCAGCATGTGATACTGGGAAGCCAAGGCCATGCTTGCAGAGATGAGATCGCTGGGACTGAAAGCCGACGTCTTGTCGACGGCTGCTGCCTTGGCCTCATGCAGCTCGTGCCAGCAGTGGGCGGCTGCGCTACTCTTGCTGCCGTTGATGCAGCTTGCCTGACTTGCCACGAGCTCTGAAAGTGTTTCCACTGTCGGCCTTTGACGTGGCATGTGTGCAGGCAAGACGACGCAAACATCAAGGCGACTGCGGGGAACCAAGCTTCTGCAGTTTTACGAGCTTACAAGAGCCTTGCCCGAGGATCGTGATGCCGGTCCCCTGGCGGCGGCAGTGGTCGGAGTGATTGATGCATGCAAGGGCTTGCGTGAATCGGCACCTGTGCCTGGGCTTTTGATGCGTCTTCGCCAGCAACTCGTCTCAGTCCCTGGGCTGCATTCATGAATCTGCATCGCTTAAGTCTTCGGCGGCGGCTGGGAAATCAAAGACTCTTTGGGTGCGCCGCCCGAGGTGATGACAACTCGCGGGCGAATCCATGAGACTCATCAAGTTTGCCAAGCCGCATGCTGCCGGCCTGGGCAAACCCTGGCTTGACAAAGTGGAGGATGCGACTCTTCAAGCTCATGGTGTACCAACAGAACAAAAGGTTCGTGGCGCTTGTCGTTGTGTCGTGCAATGAAGCATGAAGTTGCACTTGTATTTGCACCTGTATGCGGCATGTTCTTCCCTCCGTGCGGTTTGATATCGGAGTGTTAATGTTTTCCAAGGCTCCCCAAGGCTCCCTCGGACCACCCCCACCAGAATCCTTCAAACCTGGCTCGAGCTATCAGCCCTCTACGCGGTTTCACTTCCAGCCCGTGCCGTAGTTTGCAGCTCATACAAGGCACGAACCTGTTTTGAGCTTATATGGGAGTAGGGTATGAACATTTTTTTGGGAGTTTATCAGTATCCTTTTTTGGATTCCCTTCTTTGAAGGACCCTATTGTGTCTGCAGAATCAAGGAGTGTTGACTTGGGGAGATTCCCCAATTTAGTAATGGCGCATGTGTATAATGGCATAGCCACAAACCTTGCAAACCTTACGTTACTACTAGTAATGATGTTTTCTTGTGTAATCATGGAATGCTCGAAAATTGAACCGTAAACCCCGAAAGCTCAACACAGACTTCAGGTCCATGGCTAACTTCCTGGTACGCGTCGTAGTCTTCCTGTCGCTGCTGGTGGCCGGCAGCGCCGTTCGACATGGGGACGCTGCAGAGGTCGAGAACGTGCGCCACGAGGACGCTACCGAGATGCAGGACTCGGCCCCTTAACCCCTCAATCCTTAAACTCTAAACTCTACACCCTAAATCCCTGAATGCCTGAGTGACTCAGGAGGACCTGACGGATATTCCGGAACCGATCCTGGTGGAATCAAAAAAAAGCGACGAGGGCATTCAAAAAGACAAGAAGATTATCAAGAGATGTTGGAGCAAGGTGCAAAAGGCAGGCCCAAAGTTCGCCTCGTGCATCAGGGATAAGGTTGAAGACGAGTACCGCGGGTTCTACTATGTCGTAATCGCAAAGGACGACATCGTAGGCTTTGACACCAGGCCATACATCTTCGCAAAGTACGACTTCGGAGGCCTTGCTATTCTGATTTGGAACATGTACAAGGTGGGTTGGGATTGAGTATCCCCGAACTCAAAGCAGGGATGTGCGGCTATGTGTCGTGAGAAAGAAAGCGCGCTGTAGGGGAGGGGTTGACAGGGGCAGGGGAGTTGTCCTACAATTACAATGCTGAATGCTTCGTTGAAACCAATAAGATTCGAGGGTTGGGGTTGTCAGATTAGCAGGCTTCCGGACGGTCGCTGTGTCCAAATTGACGGTTCCTCTCAAAGCACAAGTGTCCAGTATAGAAGCCCTGTGCATGAAATACTTGCACTGAGGATTTCCGAGCGAGAGCTGGCAAACCAGCTCTTTGAGTTTACGGCATATCTCGAATTCATAGGAACGCCATCTATTCTGATTGAAAAAGCACTGAGGAGCCAGAGACTTTTTGTTCTGAAGGTTCCAAGCCCACCCAATTTGGGGGACCACGTTCCAACAATTTGCACGTGAGATTACTTCAGGCAGGGCTAAACAGTTTAAAACAATAGATAGTCGATAAATAAAAATAATGTAAATAAGTGAACAAATACATAACTAATTAAATAAATCAAAAAATGTTATCCCCCCCTCTAAGCCTACCTGGAAGCATCCTCTTGTAGTTTCTAGACTACGTTACCACTCACTGAACCACTCACTGAACAAAAGTCTTGTATCTCACAGCCGCTTAAACCAAAATAATGATAGTAAGTATTGCCCATTATCCTCTGTCTATGACAACACAAAACTATTGAAACCGAGATAGACATACAAAGTATTGCCAAGTATTCTTCCCTGTCTGCGACGACACAACACCGTTCGAAATTGGATAATTCTACGAAGTATTATCTAATGTCCTCTATATACTCGCTATGAAACGGTGGGCTGCTGCTGATCTTCGGTATTTAAATCGTTATCTGTAGGGTAGGTTACAGGGTATTCATTCTAAAGAGTCTCTTAAAAGGTGTTGTAGACGGTATACTGTGACATATATTTAAGGTATACAGAGGGGGTATTATATAGGCGGTATTATAAGATATTCCAGATGATATTCTATAGGGCATTCTAGAAAATATTCTATAGACTATTCTAGAAGTTTTTTTTTTTTTTTTCAAAAGGTATTTTGTAACCTATATTTAGGAAGGTATTCTTTAAGGTAGTTGTAAGACTATTCTTCTTGGTTCTTGATTTTCTTCGTAGGAATTTCTTGCCTAAAAATTACTATTTAACCGGGGCTGCTGAGATCTTGAGTTCCGACTAATTTTCTATATTGAATATGTGTTTTTATAGGATTACTTTTTCGGTTTTCTATAAGAATTCAATCTACAGGTATTCTAAAGGGTAGATACGATTTAATTTAATAAATTTAGAATAGAATCTTGAATTCAAAATTATTTTTTTATGAGAATTTTTTTAATTTCTAATTTTTCTAATCTCTTAATCTATAATTTTTTTTTTAAATATTACGATCTAGAAAAATACAATTTAAATTCGAATTTATATTTTTTTATCATTTATAAAAATATGATCCAGCATTTAGAATTTAATATAAAAATATTTTTAAAAAATAATAGAATTTGAAATCTATATTAAATTTGAATTTTTAGTATATTTTAGAGATATATATTTATTTAATTTTTTTTATAAATATTCATATTTATTTTCAATAAATTGATATAAAAATATATAATTAATTACTATTTTAATTTTTATACGAAATAATTTTATTCTATTTCTCTTTTGTTTTGAAAATCGAAAGTATGAATAATCATATGATTACTAAAATTAAATTGTTCTAACTATAGATTCTATTTAACGCCTTGGGCTTCTAAAGATTTTTATTACTTTAAATCTAAAATTTTCATAATAAAAAAGTAGTTTTCTAGAACTTATTACTTTTCTGTTATTCTTCATAAGGTAGTATTAAACGACTTATTTTAGGAGGAGATTTATAATTGAGGGAGGTTTATAAGAGTGATTCTTATAATTATTCTATCAAGATGGATTACTTTTTGCTCCGGGAATAAGGAATTTTATTATTAAATTTGAGGTTTCGGAATCGTAGAAGTCATAATTGCTTTTGGCTTCTGTAGATTTAACGCCGTCGTAGTAATTACAGACTCTCTTTCTAAAGACTTAAAAACCATCGTAATAAATATAATATTTCTACTGCCTCTTCCATATCATACAATTCGATGTCGCGCCGAGAAGATTTTATACTAAGCGCGCATCCATTTTAATATCTTTTATTATTTTTTCTAATATTTATTTTTATTTCTGCGTTCTACTTAACATTATCTTTCATTTTTTCTAGTGTCTTTTAAATTCATTTTTATTATATTTTATTATTCTTTGCTAGTCTTTATTAATCTCCTGTGAAGAACCTGCTAGGCCCTTTGTACAGTGAGAGCAGTTGTCA
>CAJNDV010001991.1:8897-26785 GCA_905221635.1 Symbiodinium sp. CCMP2456
TGAATCTCTGACACAATGTGTTGCCAGCCCTCATCTTTTGCGCCTCCTGCGAACAGAAAATCATCTACGTGGCCTGATATCAGGCCTCGCAACACTCCGTTCTGTCGCCATGCCCAAACACAAGGATCGCTCCACAACCTTTCAAGGCCTAAGCTCATAAAGAACTCGTGGACGGTCTTGTACCACTCCAAGGGGGCATCCACCAGACCATAGCAAGCCCGCTTGAGCTTGGTCACTGTGCCGGCGGGCAGATTCATCGCCTGGCAGATTTCATCGCAAGGAATGCAATAAAGATCATCCGGATATGGCCTGCCCTGCAAGAACGCTCCAGACACATCTCCTTTATGCACTGTCCAATGGTGGTTGGCTGCTGCCTGCAATAACATCTGGCGTGACTGCCTAGTCATCACGGGAGAAGTGGTCGCTCGGTGTTCGTAGGCAACATCTTGGTAGCCTAGTAATACTGCTCTGGCTTTAGCCTTCTTGCTCCCGTCTTCTCTCGGCTTCCAGGTTAGGAGCCACCTCATGCCGATTGCTTGGCTGTGGTGAGGTCGTAAGTGGGGAGGTAGGGCCTGGAAGGCTTCAGCTGCAATAAAATTTTTCACCTCGATGGCTTTCGCCTCTTTGAACTGCGCCAATTCCTGGGGGCTCAAGCGTTTCTCCGACACTTCAACGGCGCGCCGCTTGAGCGCTCCAATGAAGTATCCCTGGAAGTTTTGAGTCGCTTTGCTCCACGCTTTTGCTGTGTCGGGTAGCTCCAAACTCACCTCCACGGCCGCGTCGTTGGCGGTCCAGTAGTCCACCACTTGGGCCGACCATGCTGACTCGGGCACCTTCTGTGTCCACGTCTCGCCCTTCGCGTTGTAGGCCGCCGAGTGTGCCTGGAACCTGTCGCGTCGTCGCGCGGGTTGTGAACTCTGAGATGGACTGTGCTCCTCCTCGGGGGCCGGATCCATCTCTTCCGATGGTTCGGGGACGGCTCGCTTCCCCCGAAACCTGTAACGTGTGGGCGGGGCTTCTCGTGTCACGTCCTGAGCTCGGCTCCACTCCTCGTCGCTGGGCTTCTCCATGGAGACGTCTTCATACTGGTTGCCTCCAATCTCCTCAGCCACTTTCGTGAATGTCCAGGGGGTCTCCTCCTGGCCGTGCTCACGGGATAATCCTTCCAGCAGCTCTTCTCTCTCCGACGCGTGTCGGAGTTGTTCCGGGCAGCACTTGATGAGTGACCTTCCTCTCACACACCACACTGCACTGCCTGGTCGCAAGGTGCCGTCGCTCTCCTTCCGCGTCTCAGTGGCCAGCACACGGGCGGGCCCTAAGTATCGGCCATGCTTGGTTCCTGGCTTTTTCCGGCCTTGGCCGGACTCCTGGCTACGCCAGAAATAGATCAAATCTCCTGGCCGATAATCGTACACCGGCTTGGTGCGAGAATTCAGCGCTCTGCTGATCCGTTGCTCCGTGTGCCACTGCGCGTGAGCTTTCTCCGCTTCTGCGCGCAGCCGTGCTGACCGTTCGAAGTCTTCACACGCGCTCTCAACCACTAGCTCGTCGGGCACTTGGTGCGGGGTGGCTACCAGTCGGCCCGTGATGTCCGGGCTTCTTCCAAAAACATGTTGCACTGGAGAAAACCCCCTCACATGATCCCTGGCATTAAAGACATGCACGGCCTGGGCCAAAAGCGTCTCGACGGAGGCTTCCTCATCATCTGCCGCAAGCTTATGCATCACAGACTTCACTCCCTGAACAGCTTGCTCACAAACCCCCACTTGCCAGTGGCCATCGGCCGGAATGATGTCCAGGTAAATACTGTTCCGATCACAGAATTCAACCATCGCCTCACCTCGAAAACAACCTGCCGGGTCAACCCTCAGGGCACGAGGCATTCCGAAGTACTGAGCCCAACCCTCACGAAGGTATCCTAGGCAGGTAGCCGCGTTTGGTTGCTGTTTGGATCCACGGCTAAGAACTCGGGCCACTCGGAACCTGGAGCCTTCATCAATGATCATCATGAACTGAGTGTGTTCTCCAGACTTGGGATGTTGCCAATGGCCTATGTCCGCTGACACGGTGTGAAGTTTGGGGGGCAGGGCCTCCAGAGATGCTAAATGACGACTCTGAATCCTACCCTTTTCCTTACACACGGGACACTCAAACTGCTTTGCAAGTTCAAGCACTTGTTCCGATGCTTGCCTCCGCTTCAGTGCCTCAACAAGCGTTCGTACACTTCCATGTCCGGTAGCCGCATGAAGTAGGTACAACTGTCTCTTGATCTTTTCTTCCTGGAGTTTGGGACTGGGGTTTCTACTGGAGCTACTGGTCGTGGGAGTCTGCAGAGCATACGCTTGTTCGTCTCCTAGCATCACCCCCGGAAACTGAAAACCCAATCCTTCCAAGTGCTCACGGTCCTGACTGCAAAGTTCCTGAAACCCTCGGGCTACATACGCTGTCACAGTAGTTCGCTCTCCCTGCCACCCTTCGGGTCCGTGCCAGGCCTTCGGGTTGAACCGAAGAAGTCGGTGCCGAATATCATGTAGTGCTCCCTGAGCCTCATCGCCGTTGGGCAATACCTTGGCCGTGAGGGCTTGCTTAGTTCTGTGGGGGTCCTCTTGGACCCACAGTTGGCCCCCTGTATAGGGACCAAGACCTATGACTCGGTTCCAGGTCCCAACCTGGTTGTGCAAATCCCGGTGCACTGGACACAGACCGTTGTGATTCATGGCTATAGTAGTACAGCTGAACGGCTCCTTAGCCTGGTACTGCAAATACTGGAGCAGGTACTTAGTGGTCCACGGCAGTTGGCGTGTGTGGTTTGTCACACCATAGTGATTGCCATAGGCATACATTCCAAGGATCAAGTAGCCATGATTGTTTTGTCGCATCATCCTACGGACTTGCTTACTTCGCCAAGGTACAAGTTGAAGTAATCGTTCGACATGTTGGTGTTGATAGTTTTTGCTTTCGAGGAGTCTGCGGGCCTCTGTTTCGAGACTGCTTTGGGCTTCAGCATCTACACCTACCAAAGCCTCTTCCACCTCACTCCCAGAAGCCTGCCAACTCCCTGGGCCTATACCCTCTGAAACTTCCCCAACCAAACCCCCCAAGCCTTCTCCTGCTACCGCACTTCGCAGACAACATTGTCCGCAACTTCGGGGTCTTTGGGGCAAGTGAACATCCCGGCATGTGCACCGTTCCCCTTCACCAAACTGGCCTGGCAAAGTGCTCTGAGAACTGCCCTCATGACACTCAGACCACAGAGACTGCATGGTGTGCTCTCTCATGATAGCCTGTGCAGCCCTACGAACAAACTCCTGAGTATACCCTTCACACAGCTTCACCGCGCTACCTTCACTTCTAGCATGTACATAGCTTTTGGCACACCTACATGGCAGTTGCATCTCCGAGGCTAGCCTCTGGTGAGTGGTAAGCAGCCGCCACCCTTGCTGTAACAGAGGCTCCTTGGGTCCTGCTCGTAGTCCCACTCGGCATCCTTTGGCGACGGCCTCGTACAGAGCATACTTATCCCTTAGTTGTGCAAACATGGGAAGTCGCCATGCCTGGCATCTCTCTGACATCTCTACGGTGACATGAATCCCTCTTTGTACACAAGCATGAAACACGATACAGGTGCCTACATACATCCGCGTAGCTGCATCACGTTTCAACTGCAGGGCTTGCTTTTGTTCCTCAGTTCTCTGATTGGCGTTTTGCATCGGAGAGAAAGCGCTTCCCGGGGGAGCAATCCAACAGTGAGTTGGCTTCTCAAGATCCAATCGCTGCAGGATAAGGCGCACACCATCATTAGTCTCTAAGTCACACGCATTCCACTTGGAACACCGCACGGCGGCGTGCTCATCCTGTGCAAGCTCCTGGATCTTGGCCGCCAGCAGACTGCTAGGCTGGCAAGCAATCTCCATCATCACTGGCCTATTCCCTCGGACTAAGCCTTGGAAGATTTCTGAGGCCACGGACCATGATTGGTTTTCTAAGGACTGCGCTTGATGTCGGGAGAGCTGTCGGCTTAACTTCTGGGACGCGCTAAGTGCCTCACTACCTGGGGTCCTGTGGTCCTCATTCTCATGGGCGTCACTCAGGCTGTCGGTCCCTTCTTCCCGCTCGAAGGTGTTGTCGGCTTCATGTCCGGGGACTTTGTCTCCGTGTGCGTCTCGCGGCTTGCGGCCGCTTTGCGTTGTGGCTCGCCCTTGAGGCTCGCAATCTCCTCCTTGAGGCCCTCGATCGTCTCGTACATGTTCCGAAGGAGCACCTCCGTATTCTCGGATGAGCTGGCGGCCTCGGGCTTTGAAGCCTTTTTGGCAGCTGCAAGCTTGAGCACATTGATCTTGGACTCGGAGGCCTTCATCTCGATGTCGCCCTCCATCTCCAACCAATTGGCAAGCCGAATCAATCTGGCATCGCACTCGTCGGGCCCCTTCTTGGCTTCCTTCTTCAGCCACAGACAGTAGCCCTCCTGCTCGTGCTGGATCTGGCGATACGTCAGGGCTGCATGGGCCCCGAACCCCACCAGGTCTGATGGGTGTGCCGCGGTCTGGTTGTAGATCTTCTTCATGGCCTCGTGTTGGATCCTTGGGATACTCCAACGATCCAGATTGTGCATCATGAGATCCCGCTCGCAGAAGTTGATCAGCGTCCGTTTGTTTTTGCTGGAGGCATTGAGCTGGGCCACCATGATCTCGTAGGGGGAGCGGTCGATGGGCTTTTTCTTGATCTTCTGGCTCATGTCCTCGCCCGTGACCTGCTCCAAGCGAAGACGCAGTTCGACCTTGGTCCAACTGCTGGGGGGTTGCTCCCCCAACTGGGCCAATGCCAAACGAAGCTCCTCGCGCGAGAGATCCGTCATGATGCGGATAGCTTGCTAGCTTGCGCCCGGCGGGGTTGCTACAAGGTGCTTGACCTGAGTGTGCTGTAACAAGCTGATTGTCCGCCATGGAACTCGCTGCTGCTGCTTCCAACGACTCAGATTGTTCCGGAGTTACAAGTCCTACCTTCACATCACTCTTAGTATTGAACCCTTCCTGTACAGACTGGAGTGGGGACTTCTTGAAATTCAAAAAACTCGTGTCACAACCTGATTCAGTTGTGTGATTACCCGTTCCTGATCCCTTGCGACTCTGGTCCTTCCCTTTTCCGTCAGGATGCAAAAAGGGAAGGTGTTGTCCCTACTCAGTAGCGTCGCTCTCAATCCTACGCTTCTGTACATAACTCTCTAAACTCGGCACTTCCATGATTGCGGGCTCAGCATGCTCGAAGAAATCCTCAGTGAGCGGGAAAAGTTGATGTCCTGCACTGGAGCGCTCGAGCCGGATGAGCTGGTGCTTATCCAGGTTCCTGAGAACCATTAGATCGGCGCTGTAGTCCACGATCGCCCCTAAGGACCTGAGAGCATCGATGGAGAAAAGGATGGGTCCTTCTCCAGTGTCCAAAGCATGAACCTTGAGAGTCCCTGGCTTGCCCCCTGCACTCACGTTAAGGTGAACTGTTGAAATGCAGGCATCCTCCGAGCTGTTGCCGAAGCCGAACACTGGGCGGTCTTGAAGGTCAATGTGGTTCACCACGCCGGCTGCTCGATTCATCACCTGTTCGAGAGCCTTGACTGATCCCAGGCTCTTGGTGGCGCCGCTGTCTACGACGCACTTGCCCTGAAGGATGGCTTCCTGAGTGGTGGGTGCGTTCACTGCCAAGGCCTGCTGCTCGGGGTTGTCCTCCTGGTAGCCTGCATAGCACACGAAGGGTGCCATGTTCTCTGGTGGCGCCCCTGGACCCTTCTTCTTAGGACAGTTGGCTGTCCTATGCCCCATCTGGCCACAATTGAAGCAGCTGATCTTCGAATCATCACGAGGTCCGCTGCTGCCTCCTTTGCCGCCACCGGGTCCCCGGAAGTAACGACGATTGAGCCGCACCTGCTTCTGTCGCTCCCTGGCTTCCTTTAAGGTCCGGCGGGCCCCTTGCAAGGCTGCGAAGGCCTGTTCCGCCTCCTCGGTGGCGCTGCTCCACAGCGCGTAGCCTTCGTCCGTGAGCTCCTCTTCCGCCTCGAAGGCCAGGTCATGTCCGGCCTCACCCTCATCGTCGCCACCGTCGTCCTCCTCGGTGGGCATCCCCATGAGGCCGTGGTGTTGGCGGCGATGGCTGTCCCGGCGTTTGAGCTCTGGCTCGGGAAACTGCGTCCGCAGCTCCTGGGCCATCTTCTGAAGGTCCATCTCGCCTTTGATGGCGGTCAAGACCAAGTTCTTTTCACTCTGCTCTAGCCCCGCGTCTTGTAGCAGAAACCAAGCTTGAACAAATTCGGGAACCAACTCTGGCAGGGTTGTCCTCTCATCCCTTGTTGTCCGGGGCCATGTCCATGCCCCATATGGGTACTCGGCCCACGAAGTGTTCCAGTCCCATCCCTGCCATCCCCATTGGCTCCTGGCCCAGTCACCCCCATTGGGGTTCCAGGCATGATCTTCATCATGTCCTGCATTGGCTCCTGTTGCGGCTGGCGTAGCTGTGGGTGCCGCTGCCTGGGTGTCCACTGTGTCCGCCTCTGTATCCCCGTCGCTGACATGGGAATCCAAACTGCTCCTTCTACTGTAGGTGCCCCCGTAGTCGCTGTACCCATAGTTACCACGACTGGCCCACCTCGTCTGGGCCGCTGTATCATGATGGGGTTGTACTCGACTCATTGCCTGTTGGGCACGGATGTAGAGTTCGCACTTTCGGGAGATGTAGCTTCCCATTCCCTCGCCATGGTACCTGCGAGAGCCCTTGAAGTACTGCGCGAGAAGCTCGGTGAGCTCGGGAAGCTGCGGCTTCCCCAAACACTTCCTTAAGTGTTGGAGAAGTGTGTGAACACCTTGTTCATGTGATAGCCAGTCGGGTCGCTGGCCCACCACATGTCGCCGTGCTGTCCCCGTCAGCTCGGCCTGTAGCTTTGGTCCACAAAGGTATCTCTTGTGGTACGGAGTGCCTTGTTCATAGAGTTCTGCAGCTTCCACGTAGGATTGGAAGCTGCTTGTTGTTCCGTCCCATGACGGAATGCCGTCCCGGCCTTTCGTCAGGCCTCCTGCCTGATCGCCACTGCTTGTCATTCCGCTACAGGAAGATCGTGTAGCGGCTCGGTCCCTGGATCGCTGCTCTTCGAGCCCCGTAGGGCTCCGCTACCATGCAAGCGTGGCGCTTGCACAGTGAAAGGCCCGGGCTTATGAGAGTAAGCTCACAGCAGAAGAGACACCGTTCGGAGGCTCGGCAAAGCAGAGCGAAGATATGGCGTCCTTTTTCCCCTAGCTGTTAAGCTCTTGACTCATCGTAGCTGCGATCGCATGGCTTCACACGCGAGAGCAGACATGTGGAAACTTGCAGGGTTTAGGGCTTTTTCTTGGCTGCTGCGTAAGCCTGCGCTCCTCTGCCCGAAGCCGCCCGCCCCCCGCTCGATGCCGATGACTTCGACTTGAATTTAAGGCATTGCGGGGTAATGTTGTAGCTTTCTGTGCCACCTTCATAAGTCCTGCTTCTCCCATGTTGATTTGACGAGGCCTGAGGATGCTTGAACCGATAAGCCCCAAACCACAAACCGACGCCGCAAATCCCGAACCCTGGACCCCAAATCCCTAAACCCTAAACCCTTAAACCCCTGAAACCTTAAGCCCCTAAACCCCTAGACCCCTAAACCCCAAACCCCTAAACCCCTAAAGCCTCAACTCCAAAGCCCTAAACCCCTAAAGCCTAAACCCCCAAACCCCTAAACCCAAGAAAGCTCCGGCCAAGGAGCGTTCGTCCACGTGGCACCGACCTCATGAGGTGAAATTGGGAGTTTCCGAAATTAGGGGACCCTAATTTAGTACCCTAAATAGTAGGATCCTTATTATAAGGGCCCCAAATAAGGTACCCCTAATTTTCGGAAACTCCCAAATGCAGGAGTTGTAAGGTTGTTTAGGGAGCTGAAGTATAGGGGTTGTAGAGTTTAGGGTTTAGTTTAGGGTTTAGGGAGCTGAAGTTTTAGGGTTTGGGGTTTGTTTAGGGTTTAGGGAGCTGAAGTAGGGTTTTGTTTAAGGTTTAGGGAGCTGAAGTATAGGGGTTGTAGAGTTTGTATAGGGTTTAGAGAGCTGAAATACAGGGGTTGTAGGCTTGTTTAGGGAGCTGAAGTATAGAGGTTGTAGAGTTTAGGGTTTAGTTTAGGGTTTAGGCAGCTGAAGTATAGAGGTTGTAGGGGTTTAGAGTGGGAGCTGAAGTAGTAGGTTTAGAGTTCAGGGTTTAAGAGTTTACGGCTTAGTGATTATAAGGGTTTAGAAGTTTGCGTTCTAGGGTTTAGGAATTTACGGTTTAGTGTTGTTTAAGTGCAATCGGCTTCGTGCTCGAGGTTTGGGGTTTAGGAGTTTCCGGTTTACTGTTTGGGGTTTAGGGTTAAGGTTTCAGGGTTGAGGATTGAGGAGCTAGGGCCTCAATACAGGGGCGAAATAATTGGAGTAATTAGGGCTCCTAGAAGGGATCCATAAAGGTGCTGTAGGCGGGTACTGCAAGGGCCCTAGACTGAAAGCTCCTTCACGGAGAAAATATGCTGATGCTTGTAAGTCCCCTGGTCCTCTAGGTACTTTGCGTAGTTGGGCCCAAAAGAACAGAAGGAGTGCGTAGGAAGGCAAAGGAGCTCTTGAACGGACCCTTGATTTGAACATTATAAGAAACCAAAAGGAACCATTAAGGGGAGCATGTTCGGAGTTTCGACACCACTGGCACTCAAAGCTCTGACCCTTAACACCCAAACATCTTCAAAGTTCAAAGCTGTGGTTCAGCCCCACAAAACTTGTACAAAACCTGAATAACGCCCCCGTGCATGGCCCCACAAAGATACATGTATGTGCTGGTAGATGTGCATATATATATATATATGTATGTATTTTTTGTGCTTACAGACGTTTAAATTAAAACTAGGCCCCAGGGAAAACTGAGAGGGACGCCTGCTGGCTCTCCATAGCAGCAACCAAGTCAGCGCCGAGCTCAAAAGCAACCTCAAGGCGGACTACAGAGATGCTTCAGGGCTTAGAGTTTAGGGTTAAGGGTCTGGGCTTCAGGACTTAGAGTTTAGGGTTCAGGGTCTGGGCTTCAGGGCTTAGAGTTTAGGGTTAAGGGTTTAGGGCTTAGAGTTTAGGGTTTGGGCTTTAGGGCTTAGAGTTTAGGGTTGAGGGTTAAGGGTTTAGGGCTGAGGGGTGTTATGGCTTTACAGAGCTTTTAGGGCTTTACTTTCGTTCTACATAGTCTACCGGGGTTCTCTAAGGGTCTTATAGAGTTCTATGGGCATGGAATGGCATTAAACGGCTTCAGGGGACTATAAACTTTAAATGAGAAGCGATTAGACTAAGGTTTCGGTCTCGAGCAATACTCTTACCTATGGAAGGAATATTAATGTTACGAAATCATTCCGAACCCTATTTAAGCAAGGTGTAGGGTGCAAGATTGAGGCCTGGGTGCAGAGAGGTTCAGCATAAATGATTAAACCAGAACTCAGGGTCAAAGATTTGCGAGCATGGCTTTTTTGGGGCTTAAGGGGCTTGGGGTTTAGGGTTAGTGTGTTTGGGGTGTACATAGGGAATTTGTAAGGCCTAGTGACCTAGTGTCATGAGGAAGCAGTGCCCCCCGAGCATCTGCTGAAGATACAGGGCCAGCCAAGCTTACCTAACAAGACTGACCTTGGTGCCAAGCTTTCAAACTCCGTGCGTCGTGAGTGTCATAGCTACGCGGCCTATGAGTTGAGATGTCTCTGTTCAACGGTGCAAAACGACCCACACCCCAAACCCAAAATTCAAGTAAACACCACGAGCCTGCAAATCAATTTAGCTCCCTTCACCAAACGCAACAAACATAGGAGCTCACGCCCTGTGAATTGTGCCCACATGGGAAACCCGTCATAAACCCTGCAGCTCGGAACAACATGACTCGTAGCACCCAAGCTAAGCTAACCCAAAGAGGTATGTTTCTCTAGAGAAACTTCACACAGAACTTGCTGCCAAATCCTTATCACATCGCCCTTCTCAAACTTCTGTTGAGTGTCTGAACCCTAAACCCTACACCTTAAGCCCCAAAGCAGTAAGGTTTCAGGGCTTCCTAACAAAATAAGCTCAAAGAGGATCAGGCAGCTTCCCAGCCCAGAAGGTAGGGCCCGGGACAAGCAGTAGTGTTATTCCTTATAGGGCTATTTCTAGTAGGGTTTAGGGTTTAGGGTTCTTGCTAAAGCATTGAAACAAGTAGTAATGTTATTCCTTGTTAGAGTTCCTTCTTAGTGTTGTTGCTATAGTATTGACAACCCACAAACCCTTATTCAAAATACTGAAACCCGCCGAGCGAGTGCTCGACTGCATCGTAGAAAGGCCGCCAGAAAAGGGCGATGTCGAGGGATCAGGTAAGATGGGCCATCGGGATATCTAGTTCTGGGCGAGAAGTGATGCTGAGTAAATTTGCGAAGTTCAGAGAGCCTCAAAGTATCAGTGCCCAGGCGCCGGCGGCAGAAGGGACAGCGCCCGCAGTGTCATGGTCGGCGTGGCGGGCGTCGCCAGGTACTTGAGGTAACCTCACCAGACGCTACTTTCTGCCAAACAAATCTCCCCTATGCCTTCAACCCTGAAGCCAAAAACCAAAAAACATAGAACCCTCGTCACCCTTATCGAACTTTTTTGGAACCGGATATAAGAACCCGCAACTCTAAATCCCGGATATCTGGACTTCAAATGCCTTTTCCTTGTTGGACTCGGGATTGTTCTGTGTGCATCTCAGGAGCAACTGCATTACAGACTGAGGCAGCATGTTTTCTGTCACAAAGGCAACGAGTCATACGATTACGGGTTTAGCGACTTGAGTGTAGCAGCCACATAACATGGGTCGGGCAGCACTAGTCGTGCAGCTGCATTGAATCATGCGACACGTCTAAGCGAGATGAACAAATTAATAAAAGCACACCAGCAGATCCACAAATTTTCTTAAGGTTGGCCTCATATTCGCCTTATGTCGCCTGTAGGCGACCTTCGAAACACGGCTCCTGAACCCAAATGCCTGTAAATGCCTGCAGTACTTCGGGGTCCTCTCTTCCAACTATCGTGGCCCCAATATCTGATCCAGCAAATAGCAAGACAACATGAACTTCCAATCACCGCATCAAGTTCTGAGCGTCAGAACCCTATAAATCCTATGAAACCCGAAATTCCAAAACCCTAAATCCCTAAACCCTGAGACCCTGAACCCCTGATAAAGCTAGGGGTTTGGGCAGCTCCGCATTTGAGCTTCAGTGCTCAGGCTGAAAAGTCGGGGCTGTAGAGCTGAGGGGTTTGCTGCGTATATTATTATAGCGATGTATGGCACCAGACAGACACCAGACATCCCTGGCAAAGTCGTAAACGGCTTAGGGTTTGGGGTTTGCATTCACCCTGACGACAGTCATATCAGCCAGCAGCAACAACGCAGACTCCACCCTCAAACTGGGAGGGATTGTCTGAATGTGGGTTTCCTCAAAACGGCAAACCCGAAACACAAATCCCCAAACCCCGCAGCCGAAAACCGAGTATTCACAAACCCTCATGCCCAACGCTCCACAAGCCGAACTCATCACACTGCGAACCCGAACCCAAAACCCTAATCCGTGCATAACTATCCTCCTCCCAGCCACTGGTGCTGTAGAACAGGATGGAGCCCACCGTCGCAGCTGTCTTCGCCTCTGACTATTGGACTGAGGGTAGTAAGGTAGTAATTCGGAGAGTTTTAGAGTGGACGGTTTGCGTTCAGCCAGTCAAGGAGCAGTCTCGACTGGTCTAGGCTCAGGGCTGCTAATTGTAATCTGCGTCCTCTGGTAAGGCAGTCAACGGGTGCTGTCGTTTAGGCTCCTGCGCTGGGCTTCTCCATCATCAACCCTAAACCCCCAAAACCCTAAACTAAACTCAAGAGGTCACTGGTTTATGTGAGTAGTTGTCAAAATTATGGTCCCTTTTTGGGGTACCCTAAATAATAGGTGCCGTATTATAATAAGGACCCAAAAAGGGACCATAACTTTGACAACCACCCATGTGTCAGGTGGGAGGGTTACTACCATGTCTTCTTCTTCTTGGAGGATCCAGGGCTTAAGGACTCAATTACTACCCTAAGATAGATTTTAGGGTTTAGGGTTTAGGGTTTAGGGTTTAGGGTTTAGGGTCATGGGTAGTTACAAGTAGGTTTATAAGTCCCCTAATATGGGTTATAAGTATAGTTACCCTACTTATAACCCCACTTATAACTACCCATGAACCTCCAAGTATCCTAAGATAGATAACCGCCAGATGCAAAGAACCAACAGATGGATAACCCAACAGCTGAAGAGATGGATAGCTCTGGTAGGCGGGTGGTAGGTAGATTGACAATGATGTTTTGATCTTCCCAAGTCCTTCATACATACTCTGAAAGCTAGAATCGAAATCCAACACCCACAAACCCTAAACCAAAGAACCCTTCCGAAACAACTCTCGAAAGGACAAGACCCCACCCTGGTGAAGAAGCTTGTGATGAGCAAGCCGTAGGAGATCGCCGCAGCAGCGAAGAGCCTAGGTTTGGGTCTCAACTTCAGCCCTAAACACTCAACGATTCAGGGTTTCGGGTCTAAGCATATTTCTTGGATGATCTTTGGTCGGGTTCACGCTTTACGGAAGGACATGGTCCTTGTCTGTTATATACCCCGAATCATGAAACCAAATTGATGGGAGACGATAACTAGAAGAGCTGAAGCGAAATGCTCTTGCTGCCTATTCAGACCCATAAACCAGTCCGAACATTGCAGCTCCTACCAACGGCGACACAAGAACTGACGGACGTAGTTTCCACGACATACCTGGATGGCGGCTTCGTCTAGTTTAAAATTTAGGGTTTAGACATTGACTTTGTCTCGTCAGCGTATAAAGGCGTGAATATTAGGGGAACATGCGCTACCAGACCGGATTGCTGAATGTCATTTATGCCAGTTAACCATAAAGACCTATACACACCATGAACACCCTATGCAACCTGCTGAAACCAGTCCAAAAAATCCGTGCAAAACCCTTTCAATGCCGCACACCCTAGAACCCTCAACAATCCAGGCCTACGTCCGAACACCTTTACCCCGCCAAGCCCGAACCTCTAAACTCTCAACGGAAGTTTTTGCGAATTTAGGGTTGAGTGTTTTGGAGAACATGGACCCTGAATAGAAGGATCCTTCTTCCGGAGACGGGCTTTAAGGCTAAGCAACCATATCAAAACATAGTCGAATCCGAAAGCGTACCTTTGCATGCGAACGTAGGCCTGTAGCTAAACCTATTCCAAAACCGCGCTACAACCTGATAATCTGATAAAACCCTGTGAACCCCGATGCACGACCAAAACAACACATTCTACGCCCCTGCATGCAAGCGGCATGAGCCAGGCAAACAGCAGACTGGGGCTGCTCCGAGGAAGGATCTGCCCCAAGAAAGGGGAAAGAAGGAAGTTTCTGCATGTAGGAGTTTAGGATTTCAGAGTTTAGGGTTTTCGAGTTAAGGGTTTTAGCTTTGAAGGTTCAGGAGTTTAGGCATGTAGGACTTTGGTGTTACGGTCTCAAAGTTTCAAGGTTTAAGATTTCTAGTTTCAGGGCTTTAGGATTTTCGGGCTAGACTTCTAGGATGCAGGGATTTAGGGTTTGTAACCCTAAACCCTAAACCCAAAAAGGGCTTTATCCTAAACCCTAAACCCTAAACCCTAAACCGGCTTCCTTACGGCTTGCCCTCGACCCAGCGGCTTGCCCACGGCGAGACACGAGGGAGTGAAAGCCCCACACCAAGGCCGTCCCGTATGCATGGCCTAATAAGGTAATTTAGGGCCTTATATAATGATTACCTATACTATTTTGGTGGGTTCCTTAATATGACGTCGGATCTTCAGTGTAAGGTCCTCAAAATTTCAAGTTCATTTTGCACGGCGGCGTTGCAACACACATGTAACAACCACTTGCTGTGATCATCAGAAGAGGCTGATACAAAAAACGGAACTTTACGAAAGCAAGGCCAAAACGGCGAAAGTTCCACAGCTCAACACAACACGCCAAAGCCAACAGTACATAAATGAGTTCAACATGCAGCAGTGTATTTCTTGATTTCAAGACTTTACGGGGAGAGAATGTCAAGATGTAAGGACTTCGGGTTTCTCGTGTTTCAAAGCAACTTAGGGGTCCAAAGTTGTTTGCATGTAGAGGAAGGCTGCCAAATGTAGAATGAACCCTCCAACTCAAAACCGACGATTTTGCAGCACGCGCTGTTCACAAAAGGCATGTGCTCCCCACCCCCCTTTGTGAAGTTCAGGAGTCCAAACTCCAAACATGTAAGCATGCGGGATTTGGGGATTCGTAGGGCACTGCGAATTTTAGGGATTATAAAGTTCGTCTCGTTTAAGTTTTAATGCCTCGGCTTGGGTTTCAGGGCACCTTAGGCGTTAAGGAACTCGGGGTCGAAGAGGCGGAGCTGGGAAGTAGATTTGGCCGTCACATGGAGAGGAAACCAACAAAAGCAACAACACGAAAACTGCCTTACAATAAAAGTTCCTTTTGGAAGAGCCTTTTTCGGCTCCGCGGATTTTCATGATGTTGTGCTTTCAACGATTAGGGTCTTAGTTTGGAGGGTCAGGAATTTGAGAATGTTTGTTAATGGGGTGTTCGGATGTTACGAGTTTGGGAGATTAAGGCATTAGGACATTAGGAGCTTCAGAACTTTTAAAGGATTAAGATTTGAGGGTCCTTTCGTTTAGGTTTGGCGGATCTGGGTTTTAGGGTACTGGGAAATTGTAGCCTCAATGGCCATCCTTTCAAGGCTGCAAAAGAAGCGGTACGGCACTCGAAACTAGCTCTACTTCGTGCTAGACACTGAACCCTAATGTGGCGGCCCGAAAAGTAAGGGGGGCCTCTATAATGCGTTTTTTTATTTATTCAAGCTGGGACCAAAAAAAGAACGGCCTAATTAATGCGTTTTTTGGGACCTGGCAACTGTTTGCTTGTGTTTGCTTTCCTTTTAGTAACGGTCAATCTTAAAGCGCCCTGAAGCTCGAAACTCTCCCTAAACCCGGCGCCGCCCTAGCCTAAATCCCCCTTGAGCCTCATCTCAACCTCCCTTTATTAAGCCTGAAAATTAGACCCCCCCAAACCCTAAAGCCCTGGACCCTAAAGCCTGAAACCTGGCCCTGAAGCCCGAATCTCTCCCTAAATCCGAAACCGCCCTTAAGCCTAAAGCCTAAATTCCCCTTGAGCCTCACCTTTATTTCTTCCTGAACCTTAGACCCCCAAACCCTGAAGCCTAAACCCCCCCTCCAAGCCCTCAAACCCTGCCCTGAAACTCTCCCTAGACCCGAAACCGCCCTTAAGCTAAATCCCTCTTGAGCCTAATCTCAACTCCCCTCAACCCTAAACCCTAGACCTTGATTTCTTGAGCACTGCGAAGCTTTATGAAGGGTTTAGAAGGGTTCAAGGTCGGGTTCTAGGTGGGATCTGCCTAAGGTTTGTGCTTTTGGGCTCAGAACAGAAACCTCAAGCTTTCCGAGGCTTTCTAAGCTTAGGAAGGCAAACCACCCCACACCCCCAATAAACCCTCCCAAACCCTTCTACTTCAGGTCCCAGACCCCAAATCAACCCACACCCCCACGGAAACCTCCTGTTTAAAACCTAAGCAAACCCCCCAAACCTACAGAACCCTCTTAAAACCCTCCCAAACCCTTCTACTCAAGCCCCGAGACCCCAAATCTAAGCAAACCACCCCAACCCCGCCCGAAACCTACAGAACCCTCTTAAACCCTTGTACTTAAGCAGCGAAAACTACGAAACCTACTGAACCCTCCTAAACCGTTCTACTTCAGCCCCCAGACCCCACTTTTCGGGTCGCCACATTAAATCCTAAACTCCTAAACCCTAAATCCGCCAGACTGCCGCTGCACTGACCTCGGTGGCCGTCGCCAAGGGCTCGCCGGGCTTTGTTTGGCCCGCTGGCTGTCTGCCAGCTTAAGGCGGGCCTTCGCTCTAGTTTTAGGGCTTTAGGGGTTTAGAAGGTTGAGTGCTCGGAATTCTAGGTTGCAGGGTTTAGGAGTTTAGGGGTTTAGAGTTTAGAGTTAAGGGGATTATGGATTGGGCCCGGCCCGGAGCTAGGAACAGCGTCCAGCAGCACCTGGCTTCACCATCTGGCCGAATTTGCTCCTGACATGTCGGTGCTCACCACCGGTAGCCCCGTGCTAAGAGGTGCTGGCGGAGCATCAGAATCCCACGGCGGCTGGCGCCTCCAAGCCTGCCAGCGTGTCTCTGACGTGTTCTGGCTTGGCGGATACTGCCAATTCCGCCTTGACGTCCTTGCCCGTGGCCTCACCTTCAACTTGATGCATGCGGCCGGCGACAACAAATAATCGAATGCGTGCCTCTCAAGCCACACGGAGAATACCTCCCCCCCTAGAACAGCCACTACAAAACGAGTGACAACAATGGCACCAACGACATTAGGATCAGAACGCGGCAAACTCTAATAATCGGCATCCCTTCTGGCTGATCTCGAAAACCACTGGCTTAAACTTTCATAACCCTCAAGAGCCCTTAAAAGAACCCTAACCCCGTTCTAGAACCACTTAAACGAGCCCTTCAGGGTTCAGGGTCTTAGGGTTTCGCGGTGTGGGGTTTCGGGGTTCCTTTAAACATTCCTTTAAGGGGTGGAAGGTCCTCGTCTTCGGGTGGTGGGGTTTTGCTTTCCCCATATTGAAACGTTAAACCCGAAACCCTAAACCCTAAGCCCTAAGCCCTAAACCCTAAACCCTAAACCCTAAACCTTAAACCTTAAGCCCTAAACCTTAAACCCTGAACCTTTCCAACCCGGGTCTGTGGCTTTAGGCTGCAGAGGTTTTGAGAGAAGGGTCTTCACCATGATGTTCGAAGCTGACACGTGTCATCGTAACAAACCCTTACATTACCACACTATACGCTGATATGCTATAAAATCCTATATTCTACCTTGGCATACTAAACTAAAACATATAGCAACAATCAACAAAAGAACAGCAGGAAGAACGCCAGAACAGACCGAAACCCCGAACAAAACCTCACTAGAGTTACGGGCTTAGCAAAGAAGTGCCTTGCCGCCAACCAAGATAATGACCACACCAGTGACAACGAAGAGGTACAAGATCACCTTTCGCGTCGAGAACAGAGTCCAAGAAAGCGGGCCATACACACGGGCTAAGTCTACAAGGAATTGAGTTCTTGGAGGGATCCACCAGGGTTCACTTTTATGAAGGCTCCAAGAGCTATAAGGAGCGTCTACTTTCAAGCAGGGCACTGCAAGGGTCCTGTACGAGTTCTATACAAGTCCCGATACCCATCATGATGGGGGATGGGATGACCAGGCGCGAGTTGCGATGACAACATGTCTGCTTGAACTGCTGCCTACATACAGTACCACATATACGTATAAGTATACACAAGACACACAGGCACGGAAGCATACACCGGCAGATGCTTTTAAATTTTGCGCATACACCTCCACATGCGTAGAAAGGCACACGCACATGCATGCATATTATACGATACAATACAATACAATACAATACAATACAATACAATACAATACAATACAATACAATACAGTGCGATACAATACGATACAATGCAAAGCAATGTAATATAGTTCAATACAATGTAAAACTTTACATTACATTACATTACACTACATTACAGTACAGTACAGTACAGCACATTACATTACATTACATTACATTACATTACATTACATTACACTACACTACACTACACTACACTACACTACACTACACTACACTACACTACACTACATTACATTACATTACATTACATTACATTACATTACATTACATTACATTACACTACACTACATTACATT
>CAJNDV010001991.1:77833-92350 GCA_905221635.1 Symbiodinium sp. CCMP2456
ACACTAAGCCCGAAAGCCCCAAACCCTAAGACCTGAAACCGTGAACCCGGACATGATATCTGTAAGGAATGTCCCCTACTTGGAGGTTCATGGGTAGTTATAAGTAGGGTTATAAGTCCCCTAATATGGGTTATAAGTATATTTCCCCTAATTATGATCCCACTTATAATCTACCCATGAACCTCCAAGTAAAGGAGCCCATCAATGAGGCCGTACTTAAATTAAAGCTCTTAAAGGAGCCCTTAAAGCCCCGAAAGGAGTACTTATGAGCCTTTAAAGGAGCCCTTAAAGCTCTTAAAGGAGCCCTTGAAGGAGCCCGTAAAGCCCCAGAGGGAGCACTTAAAGGAGCCCTTACAGCTCTTAAAGGATCCCTTGAACGAACCCTTAAAGCTCTCCAAGGAGCCCTGAAAGGAGCCCCTTAACCCGAAAGGCCTTGCCAGCGCCAGCAAAGAGATCGCAGCGATGGCCAGAAGCAGCTCGGAGGCAAGAGCGCACGGCTTCCGGCCTGGGAGCATTCGGTGAAGGGCTCCCTAGAGGGTTTAGGGCCTAGGGTCTCCTTTATAGTATAATTATAGTAGGGAACCCGTAAGGAAGCTAGGAGTCGGGTTGGGATTCTTGGGTTTTTCGATTAAAGCTTTAGGGCTTGGTGTTTGGGTTTAAGGTTTAGGGTATAGGGTTTAGGGTTTAGGGCTTGGTGTTTGGGGTTTGCGGAGAACCGTTTAGGTTTAGGGTTTAGGGTTTGCGATTAAAGGTTTAGATTTAGAGTTTGGGGTTTGCGGTTACCTGTAGCCCCAAAGACCTACCTTTTTAAGGAGCTATAGAAATAGAAACCATAATAAGGAACCCTCAAAGGTAGATCTGTTCGGCTACAGGTAAAGGTTTAAGTGTAGGGTTTAGGGCTTAGGGGACTTAAGCTACAGGGGCTGAAAGGGTTCTCGAACGGTTCTATTAGGGTGTAGGTTCAAGGTTTGCGGCTTAGGGTGTTAATAGGTGTCGGGTTTAGGGAGCTCTGGTACAAGGGCCTCTTACAAGCCTTGTACGGGGTCTTGTAGGGCTTTAGAGGGCTCTTTTTAGGCATTGTTTGATGACCCTGAACCCTAAACCCTAAACCCTAAACCCTAAACCCTAACTCCTAACCCTAACCCCTAAATCCCTCTAGGAGTTTACGGAAGGCTCGCGGCAACTCCACAAGGGGCCATGTAAGGAGGTTCCCGCGGTGCCATAAGTAACCCGTCTGGTGACCCAAGAGAACCAACAAATAAACACAACCCTATGAGCCGTTAACCCTAACCCCTAAACCCTAAACCCCTAAACCCCTAAACCCCTAAACCCCTAAACCCCTAAACCCCTAGACCCCTAAACCCCTAGACCCTGAACCCTAAACCCCTAGCACCCAACAGACAGCTTATGTTTGAGGATGTTTTTGTCGGTGTTCGGCCCCGGGGCTTCTGAACAGCTTTGGTGCGGGTTAGGGTTTAGGGTTTAGGGTTTAGGGTTTAGGGTTTAGGGTTTAGGGTTTAGGGTTTAGGGTTTAGGGTTTAGGGGGCATTGATGGTGCTTTTTGGCCGAGTCCGCAGGAGTCTGGGGTCTTTAGAATTGAAAAAAAGACGAGCGGTTTAGGGTTTAGGGTTTAGGGTTGAAACAGAGGGAGTTTTTACACAGGGCTTTCTTGAAGCTAAGGGCTTTAGTTGAGGGCGATACTCTATGGATAGTCTTTATTGCGGCGCCTTGGGCTCCCTGAAGCTCACAGATGTTGCAAGGCCGATTTCTCAGTTAGGGGGGATCGGAACCCAAAGGCTTTATAGGGTTCAGGGAAACCCCGACCCACACTACGACCGAAGACTGTGAACAAACCAACAACAACAAAACAAACGCAGATACAATCCAGTGTCAGAAAGCTGTCTTGATGCTAGCGGACCCATACACACAGTACTACCTGCCAAGAAAGGAACGATCCAAGCTTGAGGGATTTGGGCTTAACAGGGCTCCGGTTTCACCATGACGAAAGCAGAAGAGCACCCCTGCTGGGGTCCTGGCCCCCCAATCCGAATCCCTGAACCCTAAACCCTAAACCCCCAGAATCCGAAACCCTGGACCCTGGCCCTAAACCCTAAAACCCTCAACTAGCCCCGGCCATACTGATCCCCGGAGCTCTGGAGCTACTCGAACCCCGAAACAAACCCCTCAAACCCCACACCCTCCCCAGACCTAAAGCACCCAAACCGTAAATGGATTGCAACCGAGGTTTTCAATTCCCACAGTCCTCTAACTTAAAAGCATCTTACCCTAAACCCTAAACTCTAAATCCTGCACCCTAAATCCTAAATCCCACATCCTAAACCCGAAACCCTAAATCCTAAACCCTAAACCCTAAATCCTAAACTCTCCCAATTGCATCCTAACCGCGCTTGAGCAAAGCGTTCTTGTGCAGGAGAACCCCCAAGTGTCGCCCAAAGGCTCCCATGGCTTTGAGGTTCCCTACAGTAAGGGTAAGGTAGAAAATTTAGGGTTTCAGGCTTCAGGGTTTAGGGTTTAGGGTTTAGGGTTTAAGGTTTTTGGGGGGGCTTTGAAGGTTCCCTACAGTAAGGGTTTCATGTAGAAGCCTTGATAATGGGGGCTCCTTACAGGGTTCTATAAGGGCGACTATAAGGCTTTCATGTAGAAGCCTTGAATAAGGTTTTGGTTTATATTATACTATTACTTTAACTAGGAACCCCCAAAAAAGGTACTGGTCACAATTTAAGCTCCTGTAGTGTTCAGGGTTTGGGGGGTTGAGGGTTTGGGGCTGTAGGGGCTTCAGGACTACTGTAGTCCCACTTGCTTCTAGGGGAGATAACTGAAGGCTTAGGGATTGCGGAGGCCGAAGTTTAGTGCCTGGAGGGTTTGGGGTTTAGGGCTCAGGGTTTCAGGTGTGGGGTCTCTGTATTGCTGTGCTAAAGCTAGAGCCACGAGTCCGGGCCAGCAGGCACTCATAGAGGGAGAAGGAAGTGAGATCAAAATCCTGGTGCCTCCTTGCACAGGACCCCTAAACCCTAAACCATAAGCCCTAAACTCTGCGCGATCCAACTGTAAATCCCTAACTCAGGAAAGGGAGGCTCACCTCGCGGTAAGAGAGGACTTTTCTGGGTTGCTTATAAGGGCTACTATAAACCCTAAGCCCTAAACTGTAAGGGTTCATGTACGTGACATCCATCGCTTGAGTGCTTGAGGGGTGGGGTTGAGGGCCGCGGGCCTAAGAGTTTGGGGTTTAGGGTTTAAGGTTTGGGGTTTCGGTTTCAGGTTTAGGAGGACGGGGCATGCGAAGACATACGTGTCAGAACCCCGTAAGCGTGCAGGCCCCGTGCTTACCGCTTTACAAACTCTACAAACCTCTTAAGAGAAACCTATAAGAATCCCCTGTATAACCTGTAAAGCTTAGGTTTGGAGCCACCGCCATGTGGAAGCGCCCTAAACCCTCGAACCCGAACCCGAAACCCCGAAACCCCAACCCTGACCCTTACGAAGCCCTAAGCCGCAAACCCCGGAGGGGCCCTGACGACCGAGGAGGCTGTCAAAGAAGGGGCCTTGTGAATTAGAATCGGGCTTTATCCCAAAGAGTTCTGAACCCAGATGAAACTCCATAGAAGCCTAAACCCCATATAGATCTCCCTGATGGAACCCTTCACCTGAATCAAGGAGCCCTTGAAGGAACCCCTTTTAAGTATGCCATTCCGACTTCGTTCTTGCCGGGGTGCTGCGATGCCGGTGCTTGTTAGGGCTTCCTAGGGTCTCAACGGGGTTTCATGGGTGTTCATAACACGGGATCATAAGGGTTTAGAATGTGGGGAGATTTTCCACGATGCAAAATCTTTTCGGCAGCCTAAACCCTAAACCGAGCGGTCTTTTCGCGGGGGCTTCCGCTGCAGCGATCGCTGGAAACGATGCAAACAACATGCACGAGTCCCCCTGCCGAAAACCCGGCTTCTGTGGCTTGGGGGCTGGGAACCCGAGCCCACAAAAGATTAAGCAATCATCTTAATTATGGTAACGTTGCAACATCCCCAAACAGCCCAAAGTTACCTGCTCAGCTACAAAACATGGAAATTTCAGGCAGCCGTGACAGGCTGACTGCATGTCGGGACTACTATACAGTAGAATAAACCCTAAACCCAAAACCCTAAACTCTGAGCTTTTCCGCAGTTTGACATGACGACCTCGGCTTCAAGCCTAAGGGGGGCGATGTGATGCAATCGTGATCGATGATGCTGGTGGTACAGCATAAGGTACAGGGTTTATCGGTGCGCATAGCACTCACTAGAGTTTTGTGAATAATACAGAGTTCACAGTGTGCCCCAGTGTCTTATTGCAAGTGATAAGGCCCTTCTAACTGTGTATATACATATATACACACACAAATAGACATCCATATACATACGTACATACATGTACATATACATATACATACACATATACACATACCTATGCCTATACCTATACCTATACATATACATGTACGTATACATATACGTATACATATACATATATGTGTGTATATAAATATATACATACTTCAGCTGTTTGCAGCGACTGTGGGGTTCATTAAATGAAGAGCGTGGGGCTTAGGAGCTCAGGCTCGCGGCTTGTGGATTCGGTGGGTTCAGAGCTTGAGGTTTACCGTACACCCGACAAACACCTCCCTAAACCCTAAACCCTAAACCCTAAACCCTAAACCCTAAACCCTAAACCCTAAACCCTAAACCCCTACCTGGGGGTTCCTTATTTTTAGGCGTTTAGGGCTTAGGGTTTAGGGTTTTAGGGCTTCTAGGGGCTGTTAGGATTTAGGGTTTGGCTTTGGGGTGCTTAATCCTTACCTGGACCCTATGAAATCCTTCCTTTTTTAGGGTTCCTTGTTATGATTTCTTCATATAAATCCTGAAAAAGGAAGGATTTTTTGGGGTTATGTGGTAAACCTTGGACCGTAAACCCCTCAACCCGACTATAGGGCCTATAGGGTAGCAAGGTTTCGGGGCATTAGTAAGTTATGACTACGCACAATGTGGAACCCTAACTTTGAGGAATAACACTACAAAAGATGCGAACCCTAAACTATTAAAGGAAACTACAGGTGGGGAGTTTAGGGTATATAGGGCCTCTATAAGGCTTCGATTCTGTAAGGTATATAGACCTTCTATAAGGCTCCTATAATGGTAACTACCCACCTGAAAATGTCCTAGAAACTATCCCTACGCCCTAAACCCTACACCCTAAACCCTAAACCCTAAACCCTAAACCCTACACCCTAAATCCTAAACCCTAAACCCTAAACCCTAAACCCAGGTTTAGTCTTCAGCAGGTCCGAATTCGGCAACAGCAACTTTGGCTGCACGAGCTACCGCCTTGCTGGGCCTGCGACGACAAACTCAAATTCGCCTCGGCCCCCGTCCTATCCGGACTTCCTCTACTATCGGGGGGTCCCTCTGCGTGAACCCGAAAATGAGCCCCAGAATCCTGCGGTGAAGTCCAATGGATTTGGGCTCTCTGCAGGGAGTCGCCCTGCCTTCTCCGGCTCCCCGGCCCCCGGCCCCCCCTCCCTGCCTCGCTTCCCTCCTCCCCTTCCTCGATGCTCGTCCGCTCCGCCAACGGCGCCCAGCAGTTCGTTGGCGTTGGCCCTCTTTGTTTGCGGCCGGGCCGAGGCGGACGACGACGACGCGAAGCGTTTAAAACTAACAAGCCTAGGCTTCAGGGTTTAGGGTTTAGGATTTAGGGTCTAGGCTTCAGCATGTAGGATTTAGGGCTTTGGGCTTGGGGCTTCAAAAGTCCATGGGTTCGGGTAGTTAGTATTGCCATCCGCCCTCTCGCTTTGAAGTCATGTGGGGCGTATTGCACAAGAGCTTGCGTGCTCATGACGGGAATGGAGTTTATTCAGAAAGCCCTTATCAACTCCGACAAAGCTCAGAAACACCCCTTATAAAACCTCATAGCAGCCGTAATTAATTCAGCACACAGACCCCTGAAAGCAGGCCGCAAAGCTTCGCCATGCACCCCTCAGCGGTGCTACCAACCGCTGAGTGGGCGCATCGAGCTGTTCAAAACCATGCCCGGGAAAGGTGGAAAGGCCGCCTGCTCGATAGGGCCTGAAAAATAAGGCCTCATGAAGGCTTTATATAGGTTTTACAAAGGCTTTCTTGTAAGGACTCTACAGCGTAGTCTCTCTTAAATGGAGTTTTGCACAAGTGGCGGCAGGAAAAGCTGTCTTCTCCCAACCGGTTTGGGCTGTAGGGCTTGGCTACACTGTTGAAAAGTGTTGAATGCCATAACCAAAACCAGAACAATATGCGTAATATTTTAAATCCCCATTGGATTTTTAGTCTTAGAATAGAATAAACACGACAAGACATTCCGGAGGAGAACACCACAAGCCAAAGGTAGCGGCCTGAGCAGGGATAGTAGGGTTTTGGGATGGATTATATATATTAGACCAGAACAACAGAGGGATCCCAAATACCCCAAACCCTAAAGCCTAAACCATAAACCCCTAAACCCCGAACCCTAAACCCTTCGATTTTCCCGGGAGAGGCTTTTGCCAGGCTGAGACCGGGGCACAGCTTGGCCTCGACCGGCCAAGCAGAAGTTCATGCCCCAAGGCGCGGAGCACTGGCTTAGAGTAAAAAAGGGGCCTTAATACTTACCTATACTATTTTCTTAGAATCCTTCATATAGGAGCCTTAATAAGTACCTATATTATCTCTTTTTTTCTTGGAAGGGGGGGGGGTCCTTATTTAAAAGAAATAGTTTTTGGTGCCCAAAACCCTAGTCTAAGCATTAAGGCCCCTACGTCAGGGCTTATGGACTAGGGTCTGGGGTTTCGGGGTTTATTGTTTCGGGTCTGGGGCTTGAGGTTTAGGGCTTAAGGTTTTGGGATGAATGGATAGGGTTTGGTGTTTTGGGGCGTGGTCGCGTCGTTGTTGCTATGGCTGCTTCAAAGACCGTGTTGAAAGCTTAAAGCTTTAACATTTATTAAAGGTTCAGGGTTTGGGGTATTTTAGGAGCCTTAATACTTACAATAGGGCTTGGGGCCATAATTGTAATAAGGAGCCCAAAACCCTACTCAAGGGCTTCAGGCCGTTTGAGGGCGTACGTACCAACTATTCCGACCCCTAATGCGGGTAGTTCTCTAAATTAGGGTCCCTGTTTGGGTCTCCCAAAATAGTATAGCAACCTCATAAAAGCGACCCCGATTTAGAGCACTACCATGTAGAACCCTCATAATACCATTGTAGAAACCCTATAGACACCTTTTCGGATCATTTGAAGGAGCACTAAACCCTAAACCCTAAACCCTAAACCCTTGCAAGCCTTGGTACGAGGATAGAGCTTCGACGACCGCGAACCATTCTTTCGAAGGTTCTCGGGTCTAATGCCAGGGCCCGAAGGCTTTCGGGTTTAGGGCTAGACTGAGGGTTCAGGGTTTAGGGTTTAGGGTTTAGGGTTTAGGGTTTAGGGTTTAGGGTTACTAGGGTTTAGGACTTAGGGTGTAGGGTCTAGGGTTCAGGGCGTAGAGTTTAGGACGTAGGGTTTAGGGCCTGAGTTTAGGGTGTAGAGGTTAGAGTAGGGTTTAGGGTGTAGGGTGCAGGGCTTAGGGTGCATGGTTTAGGGTGTAGGGTTTAGGGTGTATGTAGGGTTTAGGGAGTTAAGGGCTTAGGGTTTAGGGTTTAGGTGCAGGGTTTAGGGTGTAGGGTTTAGGGCTACTACAAGGGTACACATACTGAAAGGCTTACGACAAGGGTTCTAAGAGTAGGTTTTGCTATAAAGGCATAACCAATTAAAACCTGGTTTTCAGGGTACAGCAGCAATTATAGTTCAAAAGGGACCATAAAGGGTATTTCTTACTGATGTAGATCCCTGACTCAAAAACCCTCCCTAAAGAGCGTGAAGATTAGGATCAGTACTGGGGCCTACATTCATTGTTGAGGTGCGTGATGTTCTTTGCGCCTTAGGGACAAGGACAACCGAGTCTCGTTTTCAAAACGCATCTGAGTTTCTCAAACTCTCGGGAAGGCCGATTTCTTTTGGCTAAACCTTAAACCCTAAACCCATGAAAGTGTAGGGCATCATAGCTTCGGGGTTTAGGGTTCCAGGCCGGCAGTTATGCTTCGGGGCTGAAGCATTTCAACCAACTGACGAAGGGTCTATGCATGCGAGGGAGGCAAAGTGGATTCGATGTGCCTGGAGCTGTAAAGCTTATCGTTAGTCTTAGCTTTCCGGTACCAGCTTTGCTGTGCTTTCTGTCAAAAAATGATGAAGGGTCTAAGGTGCAGGGTTACGACGTTCTGATGAAAAATGAGGGTCTAGTACAGCCTAAACCCAACACCCTTGCGTTGGTGTCCACCACTAGGGAGAAAATTGGACGTCCTTCCTTTGAGAAACTCCAAAATCGGCAGAGCCACGGATCACTGTAAACCCTACAGCTAGGGTTTAGCGGTTTGGAACTGAGGGCGTTCATGAAATTCACGATATGTGCAGCATGACATTAGGGCCTAGAGCTTGGGACATCCGAGGGGTGTTCCAAAAACTTGCTATTGGGTCCCGAATCAGTGGAGTAGGGCATAGAAAATGGTATATTGTACTGGCATGGGGACGGCAAGGGTGAGTAATCATGCTTAGTCATTGTTCAGACCTCTGCAGTAGTCGCGCTCAAAACCCTAAACCCCTAAACCCCTCAAACCCTCAACCCTAAACCCTAAACCCCTAAACCCTAAGCCTTAAACCCTAAACCTAAACCCCTAAACCCTAAACTCTAAAACTCTAAAACCTAACACCTTATTAAACCTTAAACCCTAAACCTAAACCCCTAAACCCCTAAACCCTAAACCCAACCCTAAACCCTAAACCCCTAATACCTAAACCCTTAAACCCTAAACCTTGTGGATCCTTTGGGCTCCTCTGTTGAAACATGCCATGCAGACTCCTCCTTGCAGCTTAACTCCGAGGCGAGAAGGGCCCAAAAAAGGGGCATTCAATACTTAGAATAGGGTTTAGGGCTTAGGGTTTAGGGTTTAGGGTTTAGGGTTTAGGCCTTAATGGTTAGAATAGGGCTTTGGGGTAGATTATGCGATAAGGATCAGGAATCCCCCCAAATAGTACAGATAGTTATCCAGGCCCCTATATTACATCCCTGAAGCCAAAGTTCCTATCATGCTGCGTGGCCTAACCCGCCTTGCTCGAGCCCTGAAACACCCTGAAACCGGTTTAGGGTTTCGGGCTCGGGTGTAGGGTTTAGGGCTTTAGGCTTTAGGGCTTAGGGTTTAGGGCTCTAGGGTTTAGGGTTTAGGGTTTAGGGCTTTAGGGTTGAGGGCTTAGGTCGTAAGGTCCAGGGCAACCTTTCCTTTCCTGAATCCGGGCCTGGCTTCAGCACCCTAAACCCGAATAGAGGGGCCGTGGCAATTAGAATAGGGCTTTGGGGGCCGGTTTAGGGGTTAGGGTTTAGGGTTTAGGGTTTGGGGCTTTGGGGGCACATGGGTATCCTCATCCGTTTACATTACATAGGAACAAGAAAAAGAGTCTTCTTACAAACTACCCTGACCTCCATGCTGAGCCGAAAACCCTAAAACCGAGTTCGGTAGCGCCCCCCACCCCCATCCCTAAACCCTAAATCCTAAACCCTAAACCCTAAACCCCCAGAAACCTAAACCCTAAACCCGAAAGCTCTAGCCTAGGGGAGCAACCCCCAAACCTTGATTCTCGAGACAAACACCAGTCTAACGAATCCAAGCAACACATCACATCGATACTGGACCCTAAACACTGAAGCCTAAAACCCCTACTGCAGACGCCTTAATAGTTAGAATACTATAATTCGAATAAGGAACCCCCCCCAAAAAAATAGTATAGGTAATTATTTAGGCCCCGACATTAAAGAAGAGCTAAGCCGTAGAGGAGGGACCATTTGCTGTCCAGCGCTTTCTTTGGAACGCCGGTGCAGTAAAAATTCGTAGGTTCACATCCTACCCAGAAGCCGCATAACGCAGTGTTTATATGAGGGCTTGGCAAGTCCATATACTCAAGCGTCTTCGGAATCTCGGCGGGTGCATAGTCTTAGTGGCATTTTGAGGCTATTGGCAGTAATAATAAGACAACCACACCTATGTCACATGGATTTAACATGGTTTACGGTTTGGAGTGGCTGCGAATCGGAGCATAGGACCTAGCTTTTAGGCTTTTACGCCCACCAAACCTGCAGGAAGCAGTTGAGCAGAACAACCCCCCAAACCAGATTAAGGTAGGGGCCTGAATAATTAGAATAGAGTTTCGGGCTCCTTTATAGTATATTCATAATAAGGAACCCTAACAATAATATAGGTAATGATTTAGGCTTCTATATTAGAGACTTTATAACAACTACGGCTTTAAATCCTAAACCCTAAACCGCGGCTGAAAACAAAAACGAAGGAAGTCTCGTACAAGACAGCATCGCACCTCACAGGACCTCACATCTTATTTTCGGGTCGAAGCTACATTAAGCAACCAGAAGTCAGCCCTGTGGCAATCCTTATGGCATAAAGTGGGATGTAGGGTTCAAGGCTTGGGGTCTAGGCTTTGCCGTCTGGTGTGGGGCAGCGATTAGGCGAGAGTTTCTTGCGACCAGGTCATGTCGAGTGCATCGTACTCTGGCGATCTTCTGTCAATGCCTGATTATACCTTGAGTTTAGGGTTATGCTTCAACTTCACTTCCTTGGAATCTGGGTCAAACAAGTAGCCGCTGACAACATTCTTCAACTCCACAGCAAGAGTCCAGGAGGATGATCCAACACCAAATTTCTGCCGGAACACTCGAACCCTCAACACACAAATACATGCATTTTTTGGCTCAGGAAATCGTACAAGCCCCTGAGACAAAATCTTCATTTCGAAAGCATACATGCCACACACCCAACGCCCCAACCTTCTTGTTAAGGCTTGCAACGATTCTACAAGGCAAGAATCCCTTCACAAAGCTTCAACAAGAGCTCTTGGACCTTAGAGGCCGCAACGGCTCACAGATGAAGACCCCTCAACCCTGAACCCTGAACCCTACCTCAACCCTAAACTCGCAACCCTACACACTATATATATATATATAAATAAGTAAATAAATAAATATATATATATATATATATATATATATTATATATATATATATATATATTTCTCTCTCTCTCTCTCTCTCTCGATTCGGAGACAATTCCACACGATGGCCTGACTTAAGCGCTTACTCTTCGAAACCTTCAAGAGGGGCTTGGGGTTCATGGTTCAGGGTTTATAGGGCTTATAAGGTTCATGGTTCAGGGATTATAGAGCTTAGGGGTTTAAGGCGTGGGGTTCAGGGTGTGGGAATCATGGTTCAGAGTGTAGGGTTTGTGGGGTTTAAGCTTTAGGGCTTAGGTTTTATGGTTCAGAGTTTAGGGTTTCGGGTTTAAGCTCCAGAGCTTAAGGTTTAGGGTTTAGGGCTTAAGGTTCAGGGCTTGAGCTTTAGAAATTATGGTTCAGAGTTTAGGGTTTAGGGTGGGCTAGAGGATTATGGGCTTCTGTTGAATAAAGCTACAGCGGCCCCCACGTGCCGCTCACTGCCCATGCTCGCCAGCACGTCTTCGTCAGCGCCAGCGTCGGTGCCTGCGCGCGTGGCGGTGTCGTCTTCCTGGATTGATAAGTCTAAACTGATGTGTGTGTACCTCCTACATATATATATATATACATGTATGTGTGTATATATATATATATACATCTATATATATATATATATAGATGCAGGCGTATAGTACAGACCTATATCGAGGGTGCACACACATATGACTGCGGTATCATTAAGCAGTTCTCCAAATTAGGGGCCTCTCTACATGGGAGGATCGCCCCAGCGACTGGTAGTTACAGGTCTCGACGAAAAACTGAGGGCATTTGGCTTAGGGTCTGGGATTTGCGGCCCGGGGGCTTCCGGGTTTCGGCAAAGCTTTCGTGTTCAGGGGTCTAGGATCCAGGGAACTAACTAAACCCTAAACCCTAAACCCTGAACCCTACAATCAAAGTTTAAGGCCACTTGCCGACCGAGGCGCCGTAGTTGTAGCTGTAGTACCTCAGCTGCTCGAGTTCATCACTCGGAACCCTACACCCTAAACCCTAAACTCTAATGACTAAACCCCTAAACCCTCATGCACCTAAACCCTAAACTCTAAATCCTGGTTCCTAAACCCTAAACCCTAAACCCTAAATCCTAAACCCTAAACTCTAAACCCAAACCCCCTAAATCCTAAACCCTAAACCCTAAACTCTAAACCCAAACCCTGAACCCACAGGATTGGCAGGCCCCTCCCTTCTGGTATCCCCAAACTCTGAACCCAGAAAGCCCTACACCGGGTTTAGGGTTTAGGGTTCAGAGTTTAGGGTTCAGAGTTTAGGGTTCAGGGTTTAGGGTTTAGGGTTCAGAGTTTAGGGTTCAGAGTTTAGAGTTTACATTTTAGGGTTTAGGGTTTAGAGTTTAGGGAGTAGGGTGCATAGGACCAGGCGAGCCCAACAGACACACGAAAAAACTGAGCCCCAAACCCCACTAATGTAGGGGCCTGAACAATTTTAATAAGGTTTTGGGTGTTCATTATATTATTCTGTTTATACGGAACCACCAAAATAGTCGTGGTATTTTAGGCCCCGATATTATTCAAAACTTCCTAAACCCTAAACCCTAAACCCTAAACCCTATAAAGATCCATTTACAAGAACAGGCTCTTCTTCGGGGCTCCCTCTCGCAACTGCCCGGAAGCCCAAACCATCCCCAAAAAGGATAACTCGAAAACGAGGCCCTCCGTATAAAGCTCTTTTCGTCACCCCTTAAAGTTTAGGGTTTAGGGCTTAAGCCCTACACCCTACACAACCGAAAGCTTTGGGGTATGAAGGTAGAGTTCGGTTAGAGTCTGCGTACTGCAGCCGGTGGATTCGGAGTTACAGTGGGGCCTTCGGCGGGTTTAGGGTTTAGGGTTTTAGGGTTTAGGGTTTAGGGTTTAGGGTGGCTTAGGGTTCCAAGTTCCAAGTTAGGGGCTCGCCACAAGAGGAGTGGAGCACAGTCTTGCGAACAAGTGACTAAAAAGCATCGCTCACTTGTGTATCGTGGTGGACCCTAAACCCTAAACCCTAAACCCCTAAACCCTAAACCCCTAAACCCTAAACCCCTAAACAATAAACCCCTAAACCCTAAACCCCTAGAGCGCCAACCTCCTCTCAAAACCCATAGCCCTGAACCGCAAGCTCCAAATCCTTCCAAAAAAAACCCTAAGCCACCAACATCTCTACATCACTAAGCCCAGGGTTTAGGGTTTAGGGTTTAGGGGGCGAATCGCCAGAAAAGCCCCCAAATCCACAAGTTCCTGGAGCCCCACCTCTTATGGAGCGTCTTCTTCCTCCTGGACAAGCCTTGGACTTTGGCGGTTTGAAGGCTTTGCCTTAAGATCCAGGGTGCATTGTTGATAAAGGGTTCTGGTGACAAGGATCCTGCTATCTAGTGCTCAACATTTACCGGTCCTGTAGCAACGCATCTAGGCTTCAATGCAGGTTCGGGAGTTTGGCTTTGGGATTACTGGACCGTCCTTTCAAACTGCACAGCACGGCTCCCTTCTTAAGAGTAGACTATGCTTAGTTTAGGGCGTAGAGTCTGCCCCCCATAATTTGAGCGTGGTTGGCATCTCCCGGTCAGACGCCATCCAGTGAAGGCTTTGGGTGAATCGTATCGGGTCGAGTTTAGGGGTTTAGGGTTTAGGGTTTTTGGGTTTAGGGTTTTTGGCTTTAGGGTTCAGGGTTCAGGGTTTAGGGTTCAGGGCTTTAGGGTTTAGGGCTTTAGGGTTTAGGGTTCAGGGCTTTAGGGTTTTGGGTTTTTGGCTTAGGGTTCAGGGTTCAGGGTTTAGGGTTTAGGTTTGAGCTTAGGGTTCAAGGTTCAGGGTTTAGGGTTTAAAACTTTCATGCAGATTGTGCGTAGTATACCATGATCAGGGCATAGCAGTACTGCTGGTGTCCGACATCTACCCTAAACCCTAAACCCTAAACCCTAAACCCTAAACCCCCTAAACCCCTAAAACCCTAGACCGGGCATCTCCCTATTCTAGGACATTTTCAGGTGGGTAGTTGCCGGTATAGGAGGCTTATAGAAGGTCTATATACCTTATGGAAGCCTTATAGAAGCCCTATATACCCTAAACTCCCCACCTGCAGTTTCCTTTAACCTGTGTTTTATCCAAGCATCGGGTCAACCCTGCACGCGAACACGAAACTCTGAACCCCAGGCCCTAAACCCTAAACCCTAAACCCTAAACCCTAAACAAACCGTAAGAGGAACCCTGAAGCCTAAGCTGGCCCAAGCTCGAGGCTGTTCAAGGGTTTAGGGTTCAGGGCTTTAGGGTTTAGGGATTTAGGGCTTTAGGGCTTTAGGGTTTAAGGGTTTTAGGGTTTAGGGGTTTAGCAGGGGTTTAGGGTTTAGGGTTTAGGGCTGCGAATCCCATGTAACCCTTCCAACCCCGTTCGAAA
>CAJNDV010001992.1:0-13586 GCA_905221635.1 Symbiodinium sp. CCMP2456
TATCCCTAAGGGTCCATGTATTGATATCGTATATACATTGGCCCCAAAGTACCTATATAGGGACTACTTTAAGGCTAAAGTATCTACTATTTCGGTACATGGACCCTTAGGGTACTGTTTCACATTATGGAAGACTCTACCGCCATCAGCCTTCAGTCAAAAACCCTAAACACCCAAAGGGGTTTAGGGTTTAGGGTTTAGGGTTTACCCTAAATTCAAAACTTTAACCCCCGGACTGGTTTCCCCATGAGATCCTAAGTACCTGTAGGTGGGAGTAGTTACACCAAGCATACTAGCTATTATTCCTAAGACAGAAAGCCCTGTGGAAGCCAAAACAATGTAACCCTAAACCCTAAACCCTAAACTGTAAACCCTAAAACCTAAACCCTGAACCCTACACCCTAAACCCTAAACCTTAAAACCCTAAACCCTAAACCCTACCTACCTACCTACCTACCTACCTACCTACCTACCTACCTACCTACCTACCTACTGGCATTCTTCCCTAGGGCTCCGAGTCCACTGATACTGATACTGATACTATAGCCGAATTTGCCCCTGCAGGAGCCATGTTCTACTTATTACCGACCACCCTAAACCCTAAACCCTAAACCCTAAATCCTAAACCCTACATCCTAAACCCTAAACCCTAAACCCTTCTTATGTGCAAAGGACCTCTGGGTTGATCCTCCTTTTCTCGCGCTCCTCCGTGCCACTAAAGGCTCCGAGTCATCGTCGGCCGTCTCACAAGTCTGCGATGGTCACTTCCTGGGAGCTTTGGGTGGCTTTGGGTGGCTTTGTGGTTCAGGCTCGGGGTTTAGGGTTTGGGGATGACTAGGGTTTAGGGTTTATAGGGCAAAAAGACTAGCACTTAAGAACTGTGGGATGAAGGGCATACAGGATTGCTAGAGTCTCGGACCTATGACTTGAGTGCTAAAAGTTTGCAGTTTGGGAGTCTGGAGGGTTGAGGGTTCATCACGCAGAGCCAGAATTGTAGGGGCTTGGTAAATACAGCCACAGCCAGGAACTTTAAGGAATGGCATGAGCATCTAGTGAGGCCTCAGAAATCGATATTCGGGAATACTCTGCAGGTCTTGGAATGGGCCCCGGAGTTCAACGGTTTAAGGTTTAGGGTTCAGGGGGGGTGTTCTTTAGTTCTAGCAGTCTTGGAAACTGTAGGGATCACTCCACGTTGAAAAACTTGACAGAGGAATTCGTGACGCAGAAACGTGTACAGGCATACATACACGTGAACGTGCGTGCGTTCTCTCTCTCTCTCTCTATCACTGGCACGCACGTATTAACGTAAATGCATGCTGTGTCTGTGCATGCATGCAATGGCATGCTGTGACCTCCCAGAATATAGTGAGACTATTGCCAATTAGTCTAGCCTCTACGTTATACCGACGCCCAAGCCTAACACTGTGTGACTACGCTTAGGGTGGCTTTGCTCTGCAGACCGAAGCCGCGTGGGGCTTCACCAAGCCCTAGGGCGACATTACGGCAGCTTACCACAAGCGTAGATACTACAGCGGCCTTAATAGTTAGAACGAGGTTTTTGGTGTTCCTATTATAATCAAAGTATCATATACCCCAAACCCCACTCAAATTATTAAGGCCCTTATATTACTTGAAATGCCAAGCTGATTTAGAACGGCCCCATCAGACTCTGCAAAAAACTCCAGACCTTGCAACATCTTACCAGTCAACAGAATCCACGCGCCTTGCAAACTCCTCCGCATCCCGTCGGACCATTGACCCCTGCAACACCTACTTGGACCATGCAAAACCAACCTTTGCTGGTATATGACTCACCAAAGCAATTCTACAACTCCCAGAAGGTAGGACGGGGAGGCGAAGGATTCAATTGCAAAGCCACAGCCCTAAAACTCGAAGCCCACATCCTCAACCCTTCCCCGAAAGCTTGCACTCTTAAACCCCAGAGCCCTAAATACGAAGAGAGACAAAAACCCAGAAGCCCCTAAACCCCCAAAGCATCGCTGGGCTCCGGGCGACTTCCACACCGGGCCTTTCGGATGAATTCATAAAGACTTCGGCTTTAGGGTTTGGGGTTTGGGGTTTGGGGTTTGGGGTTTAGGGTTTAGGGTTTAGGGTTCTTTGACAGGACCTTTTCTCCCAGCAGAGAAGTCATTAGAATAGGTCGTTGCCTGTGCCTCTCACCCGCCATGACTCGGACAGAGCACTGCAAACTTGGACACTGCTTTACGGTTTGTTGTTTAGGGCTCATACGGTTTCGGGTTTAGGGAGGCTCTTTGTTTAAAGGCTTCTCCGCTTTAGGCTTTATAGGGTCTCCATATCAGATTGCCGAGGCGTTGTTCTACTATATGCTCTGACGAGGAATGGAAAGGGCCGAGGCTTTCTTCAGGGATGGCTTGGTGGTGATTTAAGGGTTCAGGGATTCGGATCATGGTTCGACAGGTTAAATGTAGGGGCCGGAATGATTAGAACAGGGTTTTGGGGGTTCCTTATCATAACTATAGTATAATATACCTAAACCCTATGGCCCCATTATAGGGTTCAGGGTTCGGGTTTAGGGTTCGGGTTTAGGGTTAGGGGTTTCTGGTTTCTGCGTGCTTAAATGTGGAGGCCTTGGCAATTAGAACAGGGTTTCGCAGATTCCTTTACAAGTACATAGTGGCTGGCAAGAAGCAGATTCTACTCGTGGAAAGTCGAACCCTCACTAGATTTGGGATTTGGCTGCTTAGGGTTGGGGGTCTAAGGCATACGTTGACGGGTTAGGCTTTGGGGATTTAGGGTTTAGGGTTCTGGGGTTTAGGGTTTAGGGTTGCAGGCTTGCGTTGACGGTTTAGGCTTTGGGGGGTTTAGGGTTTAGGGTTCTGGGGTTTAGGTTTTAGAGTGGAGCATTGGGTTTAGGGTCTTGGGGTTTTGGGTTTTGAACCGTAATCCTATCCCTCAAACCTTTCACAAACTTTACTTTGTACGCGCTGCAGACGCAACGGAACGCCCCAAGAGGACCCCCGTAAACCCTACACCTTTCCGGCTACATGAGCATGTACGAAGTAAGGATGGAGACCTTGAGGCTTTTGGCGTTTAGGCTTTTGGGGGTTCGGGTCTAGCATGTTTGAAGCTTCTGGGCTTTTTGGTTTTAGGTGTGGTTCCAGATTCCTTGGGCTTCTCTTGAGACTTCTGGGGTGCAAGCTCGATGGAGATGGAGGTGATCTGCTTCACCACCTTGCACTGCAATCCGCGAAGCTCAGAATACTCGACGCTGCTTCAGAGCTCGGCCTAGACCACTTGACCTACAGTGTGAGTTCTTGATATATGCCCGTCCTGGTCCTGAAAAGGTAGGACTCTAAACGCAGTCAGATTTATTGGTAGTGTACCGAATGTGGTTCATCCTGTTGTCATCTTACCAGTACCATGACTGGTGATCCAACATGAATGTCTGTACATGTATTCATCAATAGGTTTCAGAATCGTGAACCTTTGGTTCATAGGGTTGGTACCCTAAGGGTCCATGTACCCAAATAGTAGAACATTGGCCCTAAAGTACCCATATAGGGACTACATTAAGGCCAATGTTCTACTATTTGGGTACATGGACCCTTAGGGGTATACTTCTTACCCGGCTACAGGTCCCACGTAGCCAAAGCATAAAACAACCAACCCTGTCCTGATCAATAATATTAGGGTTTAGGGTTTAGGGTTTAGGGTTTAGGGTTTAGGGTTTAGGGTTTAGGGTTTAGGGTTAACAATTCCAATACGGTTTCGGGGCATAATATACCATGCTTCTAATGTGGCCCCCCTCGCGAGTATTAGCAGTTTTATGAGTCTTTCTGGTTTGGATACACGGTCATTGCAAAACATTTTTACCAAGCGCACCTATGAAATCATGCTTTGGAATCTGGCAGAAAGGAGACACTCAAACCGCCGAAAACTGTGCAACCTCTGCCCCACGTCCCCCATTAACCCGAACACACAAAACATGACAATGTAGGGGCCTTAATTGCTAGAATAGGTTTTTGGTACATTATACTGAAAACATAACAAGGACCCCCCCTCCCTCCAAACAAAAAAAACAAACAAATAAAAAATAGGTCACTATTTCGGCTCCTATATTAAAGGATCGGTCTGCAGTTGCGAACTACCAACCTTCGGGCTTAGGCTGAAGGCTTTTCGGGTTTGGGTTGGAATGCAGAGGCCTTAATCATTAGAATAGGGTTTTGGGGGCCTTTATAGTCTAATTATAATAAGGAACCCCGAAAACCCTAGTCTAAGTATTTAGGCCCCTTTTTTTAGGGGTTGTTCCTCGGTCTAGTCAGGGATTGCAGTTGATTATGTATTCCTGGCTCCTGACCAAAGCTTGCGTAGTGTAAGCCAGCAGCCGAACACAGCCCGTCAGGTGATATAGCGGTCTGCACACTTGACCACATTCCTTAAAATAGCTCCTGTATAGATATACCATACACCGCAAACAAAATGAAGAGAATTCCGGCCCCTGCACTACACTTCCTAACCCCCAAACCCGAAATCGTAGAGGTAACAGCCCTTCAAGACTTTCTATACCGTTCTACCATTGCCCTAAGCGTGCATGCGCCCAAATAGTATATACTTTGGCCTTAAAGTAGACCCTATATAGGTACTTTTGGGCCAATGTATATACTATATGAGTACATGGACCCTTAGGGCTAGTAAGCTCGGAGAAACTCAAAGGATCTCCTCCACACAACGAGCTTGGTAAGAAAGAAGGAGTGACTCCGCCCATCATAGTCGCCCAAGACAGCTATGTTAATTGGGGGGGCTAGGGTCTAGGGCTTAAGCTTAAGGTAGCTATACTCGAAACATTCGCATAGGGTTCTGGACCCTTGAAAATTGTAGTTTATGACTCGTTCCTACGGGTTTACTGGATTCACCGCAGGAACCTGTTTTCAACAGCCGCCTACATTCAGAACCAGCCGCTGGGTGAGCGCGCATCCCTAAACCCTAAACCCTAAATCCCGCTATGATCTTGAGACCCGATTCTCCCCCTTGAGCTGCAGGCGTCCGAGGGAGAGTGCAGATCAATGAGGCGCTTGTGGATTCGCATCTCCCAGCGATCGAAGGTGTTGGTACCTGGTCTGAGGTTTCTTGGGTTTCGGGTCCGATGTTTAGAGCTTAGGGTCTGGCTTAGTGTTTTAGGGTTTAGGGTTTTAGGGTTTTAGAGTTTAGGGTTTAGGGCTTATGGTTCGGGGTTTCGAGAGGGACGTTTAAAGGAGCCATCGGCAAGAAGTATCTCCACATCAAGGCTTTACTGAAGAGAAGGTTAGAAATTCATGGAATAAGAAGTCTTGTTTAGGTGGATTCTTCCGGGACACAAAACAGGTTGAGGGCGACTTCTACACCGGGTCCAAATCCCGAATCGCAAAGCTGCTTACCTAAGCCGCCCTCTTTTTGAGAGTCATGATCGAAGATTGGGTAGAGTGACGAAGAGTCCTGATGGTCCACAGGGATGTTCAAGGATCCGGCATGTCAATAATGTCTCTCTTCAGAAAGCCTCACAACGATGTCAGGATCAGAAGCCCGTTTCGGAAACTCCCATGCTATTTTCCCCAATGACGTACAGGAGAGCCATGTACTGGTGAGGGTGGCTTACAGTAGCCACTACGATTCAGGTTTCACTTCCCTCATCCCGATTGAAAAGCAGAGTTTTCTCGGATCTCGGCCTTGCTTAGACATAAAGTGCACGCAGCTTCCGACACTTCATGAGCAGTCTGCAGGCAGGATCTTCCGATGACCGCCCACTTACCGAAAGCCCGATGGATCCTTAGACACCTGCATGATGAGATTAGGGTTTGGTGTAAACGACCCAAATCGAAACAACACACTTTGCCCATAAGTCCTCGAACTAAAAAACTACGAGACTGCTGACCATCCCCGAAATTCATATGTGTGCGCGTGCGATTTGTAACTGTATCTACATGAAAGCTATAGGTTATCTGAACATTATAAAGACCTGCATCGTACTTTACAGAAACCAGGCCCATACTAAACCCTAAACCCTAAACCCTAAACCCTAAAACACTAAACCCTAAACCCTAAACTCCTAAACCCTAAACCCTAAACCTTAAACCCTAAACCCTTGTGGAGCAGCGTCGCCTTCGCCGCACGGTGACTTGCGGACCATCAGGCGGAGGATCTTGGTCGGGAGCCCTGATACCACAAAGGGCTCTGTTCTGGGTTTAGGGTTTAGGGTTTAGGGTTTAGGGTTTCGGGTTTAGGGTTTAGGGTTTAGGGTTAGCTTTGCTTTTATACGGTGTGCCATGGATTCGATGAGGACTTCAACGGCGTTGGAAGGGCTTTGCAGGTCTTTCAAGGAATTTTATAAGCCTTGTCAGGGACCTCTTACAGATCCGGAGTCGTTATAGGTTGTTTTTTTCATAATGTATTCCGGACCGAAAGTCCGGATAGCGGTCTGGATAATTGGAGTGTGGTGCATGTAATGAAAGAGTTTCGAGGCCATAAATATTTAAATAACCTGCATCCCTGCTGTGTTCTTGCTGTGGTTTAGGCTTTGGGGCAGGAAGGGGCTAGGTTTCACGTTTTTACCTAAACCCTAAACCCTAGGCCCTGAATCCTAAATCCTAGACCATAAACCCTAAACCCTAAGTCGTTAAATCCTAAACCTAGGTAGGAAGTCTGCACTAATGCCAGGTCCCGAGCCCTAATCTTGCCACAACATCCTGCGCTAATCTTGTTTCCGTCTGTAAACCCTAAGTCAAAAGGTTTAGGATGTGCCTGCTTAGGACAGCATCTTTAGGATGAGGGGTGAGTTTAGGGGTTTAGGGTTCAGGGTTTAGAGTTTACGGTTTGGGAAAACTCGAACCAATCAGCAGACAGGATGCTGCAACGTTCAATTACCTGGCACCGAAGGTATAGTTGAACATGAACTAAGGGCTCTTAACCCAAGACAGAGCACTGTGAACAAGAAATCTCAAACACCATACCCCCCCTCCAAAAGAAAACGAAACAAACAAACACACACACACACACACCTAAACCCGAAACCCTAAACCCTAAACCCTAAACCGTAGCACATTGACATCCATCCTGGGACGGACTGACGGAATCTAGCAGAGCCACCCCCTCTCGCAGGCGGTGACAAGAATCCTACGGAAACCTGACACTCGGCCTCGCAACCTCTGATTTAGGGTTTAGGATTTAGGGTTTAGGTTTAGGGTTTAGGGTTTTAAACCCCAAACCCCTAAACCCCTAGACCCTGAACCGCAAACCGTCGGAGCGGCCTTGCCAAGCAGGCCGAAGACGCTATACATACAACAAGCAAGGAAGACCCCACCAGCCAAGGGGAACCACAGTCGCGTTTTTCGGGTTTCGGGTTTAGGGGTTTAGGGTTTAGGGTTTAGGGTTTAGGGGTTTAGGGTTTAGGGTTTAGGGTTTAGGGTTTTAGGGTGTATTGAAAACCCAACTCAGCAACCAAACCACCCCTAAACCCTAAAACCTAAACCGCACTGTACACAACCTGCAGCCCTAAGCAAGGAAACATGTCCTTAACCGTCCACCCCAAGGCCGAAAACCTAAAACGGAAAGCCGTTGAACCCCTCCATTCCACACATTTATACCGATGCAAACCCTAAACCCTAAAACCCTAAACCCTAAACCCTAAAACCCTAAACACTGAACATCCTGAGGACCCAACGCACCGGACCGGCAACTTTCAACTCCTCCGAGCTGCATTTAGGGTTTAGGGTTTAGGGCTTACCCTAAACCCTTAACCCTTTTTTGGGGGGCAAAAAAGATATGAGCCCGGTCTACCCAGGTAATGTCTACAGGGGCCCTTATTAATTAGAATAGGGTTTTTGGGGGTTCCTTCTTATAACTATAGTACCCCAAACCCTATTCTAATGATTAAGGCCCTTATATTAGTCAGGTTTCTCCCAGCAACTGAGGTTTAGGCTTTTCGTGTTTGGGATGTAGTAGTAGTGGGCCGACTCTTCAGGATTTCGGGTTTAGGTTGCGGGACATGTGTCGAAGCCCAAGCGCGTGAAGCAGGAAGTCGCTCAGGCCCGAAGTAATACTGCTTGAAGTCTACCTACAGTATCCTTTGTAGTTCCTTTTTGGGGTTACCTTATGGGATCCTAACTATAGAAACGGTTAAACCAAAAAAAAAAGGAACTACAATGGAGACTATAGGTATGGGCCACTCCGGAACACAAGGAAGAGAAACTATAGGCGCATCCACCAACAACGCGGATATCGTAGCTTGAAGCCTGTGGTGTCTCTTTCGGGGGGCTGGCTGCTTGTACATTCAAGCTTCGTGTCTCTAGGTTACAGGAAACTACAGGTGGGGAGTTTAGGGCCATAGGGCTTCTAAAAGGCTTCTATAAGGTATTATAGACCTTCTATAAGGCTTCTATAACGATAACTACCCACCTCAAAATGTCCTAGACTAGGGCGGTAGAACTTGAGGATTCAGGGTCGAGGCCTTACTTCCGCAAAAAACACCTAAGTGAAGTCTCAGAGAGGGGGGCCTTAGTGATTAGAACAGGGTTTTGGGGGGTATATTGTACTATATAAAGACTATAGGTAATTGCTTCGGCCCCTATTCTAAGACATTTTCAGGCGGGTAGTTACCGTTATAGGAGCCTTATAGAAGGTCTATAATACCTTATACAAGCCTTATAGAAGCCCTATATGCCTTAAACTCCCCACCTGTAGTTTCCTTTAACCTATATTACTGATCTTTTGGTGGTGTCTGAACCAAAGCCATGATGTCGAAGAGTTGAGGGCGCTGGAAAAAGGTTGATCTTGGTTGGTTCAGGCTTCCGTAAACCGTCCACCCAATAACCCCAAACCCTAAAAACCGTATGAACCCTAAACCCTAGAAACCCTGAACCCTAAACCCAGTATCCCAAATCCAAGCCCTTCCCAGTCTTCGATTCGTTGACCACCAACCCCGATACGAAGTAGCACTAATGGTATCACCATGTCTAAGCTACGGCTGACTGCTCGGCAAATCTTCAAACTCTTGCTCTTCATCAGCAAATCATCATATGACATTCCTGTCTCGTCTTTTCCCTAAATCTCAGAGGTCAACGACGTAGTGCATTCCGCAACCTGGGGCTATACTGAACTACCGCTCCCTACAGGGTAGTCCTACTTTGGGCTTGCTGGCCTTTGTATGCAAGGGTAGTTCTTGAAATGGTACAAAGCTGGGTAATGTAGGGGCCTTAATGAATTGAATAGGGTTTTGGGGCCCATTATACTCTACTATAATTATAATAAGGAGCCCCCCACAATAGTATAGGTATTTATTGAGGCCCCTATATTATCTTCCCGTGGGCTCAACTCTTCTGTTCAACTTCGCATGAAAACGCAGCACACTGCGCGCCAACCCCACTGCAAACGCTTATGAAACCGCAGAGATTCCTACGAAGGTTGTGTAAAACCCTCTTATAGAAAGCGTGTGAGGTGCTGCGGAATGCATCATAAAACGGTGGCAAACCCCATAAAAAGCTTTGTAAAATCGTTGCGCCCTTGTGCCTTCGCCTTGGCACCGGTCACCAGGTCAGTGCAGACCTTCTCGAGTGCTTTGACCTGACAGAACCGGGCTTGGATGAAAGGAAGTTCCAGCTTTTGAAGGTTTTTTAGGGTTTCTGGGGTTTAGGGTTTAGGGTTTAGAGTTTAGGGTTTAGGGTTTAGGGTTTCTGGGGCTTACAGAAGGGCTTTTGGCACTTTCAAAAGGCTGTACTGCTGTCTTCGGGTGTGGGGCTTTCGGAGTCTGGGGTTATGACTTGAGGGTATAGGATCTTCGGGTCGCGATGTAGGACTTCTTAGAGCTTTCATGAGGAGTTGCTGTGCAATTACGGTTCTACTATGAAGGTTTAGGGGCTTAGGGATTTAGGATTCTCGGGCTTAGAGTGCTAGCTGATGAGGGTGATACGGCCCTTCCAAAGCCCCGAAGCCAATCAAACAAGAAACACCCCAAACCCTAAACAAGAAACGCCCTAAACCCTTAACCCTAGATCCTAAACCCTAAACCCTAAACCCTAAATCAAATAAGAAACACCGCCCAATTAGAACACCCTCCGGGTTCTCACCGTCCACGGGTGACTGAGTCGCTCACGTCACGGCTGCTAAGGGTGATGCGAATGCGGTGCAGACCTCTAGGCTGGGAGCTTTAGGGTTAAGAGGTTTAGGGGTTTAGGGCTTTAGGGGTTTAGGATTTTAGGGTTTTAAGGTTTTAGGGGTTTAGGGGTTTAGGGGTTTAGGGTTTCGGGTACAACTGCCCCCAAGAACTTCAGTCGCTCAGCTGAAGGCACTGTATCAGCCTCAACAGCACCTCAAACCCGGCTTTCTAGGCCGTTGAGAAACCATGCGCAAAGCCTACGCTCCAACCGCCTGTCTCAAAGTCCGAACTAAACCTTAAACCCTAAACCATTAACCCTAAACCTTAAGTTACACTGCCCCATTAAACCACCACATGCAAAAGCCATGTCCTAAAACCCTTTGCTCTGACCCTCAACGTGAAACCTTAAACCCTCAACCCTAACCCAAGGCGGTATATCGTCAGGCTTACAAAGAAGGGACCTGAAGAGATAGAACCAGGCTTTGGGGGCTACATGTTTAGGGGTGTAGGGTTTTAGGGTTTCGGGTTTTATGGTTTTAGGGTTTAGGGTTTTAGGGTTTACGGTTTTAGCATTAGGATTCTAGGGTTTTAAGTTTTAGGGTTTTAGGATTTAGGGTTTAGGGTTTTAGGGCTGTTTTAGGGTTCAATAAGTACGACACGTATACAGGGATCAACAGCAGAATGATTACTACTTATTGCGCCGTCACTGTACGAGTAGTTCTCCAAGTTAGGGTCCCCTGTAGGGTCCTTTCCAGAAGGGTGCCGTGCTTTTCTTGGGGACCTAAAAGGGGACCCTAATTTAGAGAACTACCTCTATCACGGAGTTCAAGGCTATAGCTCACTTTATATGACTACATAAGGACTTTGAGCGGATCATTATCCCGACCCGTATAACATATGGGATTCAAGGCCATAATGGTAAGTACTATAGAACTACACAAGGACTTTACAGGGAGATTCTCACCCGTTCCTCAACACCCATACTATAAGACAATTTAAGGAGATACTTTCACCACAGTAACATACTCTAGCTATTCATTCTTCCCGACACCTACGTATAAGGCTGGGTCTTGGACGCTGCTCCTCGGACTCGAGGGACTTGACTGGCTTGGTCCTGAAAGCAAAGCTTCGGCGTTAGGGTTTTATGATTCAGACCCGGCTTCAAGGGCTTTAAGTTTAGGGCTTAGGGTTTTAAGGTTTGGGGTTTAGGGGTTTAGGGCGTAGGGTTTAGGGTGTAGGGTTTCATGATTGTCATTGGTTCTGTGACTGTCATTGGATGTTAAGGTCTCCCTTAAGCCCTCAACAGGGTTCAAGAGAGTTGATAACGTTTATAAGCCAGGCTTGACTATGACTATGAACCTTTACAGCTCATCAGTAGTCTTTTGCCCTGGCTCTGCACTTGTACAGAGGTTTCTAGTCAACATACCGAAAACCCTGAACTCTTAACCCGGTTTTAGGATTTAGGGAAACCCCGCCACTCTCCTCGCAGGCCTACTGTCTTTACTGGTTAACTTCAAAGTCCACACTCAAAGCCCAGGCCCCGGAACCGTAAACTCCTGCACCAGCCACTACATCCTTGACCCTCGTGAGTGATGGGGGTTTTAGGGCCAAGGCTTTTGAATCGCACGGCCCCACGACCTGAAAGCCCAAAGCCTTGAATCCCAGTTTACGACACATGCCTAAATCTAGCTCGGAAACCCTAAACCCTAAACCCTAAACCCTAAACCCTAAACTCTAGCTCGGAAACAGCCTTTGACTCCCCATGGGCTGTTGCCCTTCTGGAAATCCTGTGAACTCGAAGCCCCAAAACCCTCAGTAAACCCTGACCCTGACCATTCTCAGGTTCCGGCGCCATGGTTGATCGACTAGGAGGCTGCTACGCGACGGGACTTTGGAACGAGCCCAGCGACGGCAGCAATTCATTGCTTAGGGTTGAGGATTCGGGCTTGGGTTGCCGGGTTTAGGGTTTTTGGCACAAGTTGAGAAGGGTTGTGCATGCCAGTCATAGATGGGATGGATATATGCAATAGTTGTTCATACTTCTCGTGGATCTCTCAAACCTGACTACTCCCGGAAATCTGTACCCCAAACCTGTGCAGGAACTTAAAGACAAAGCCGTGAGCCTTAGGCCCTGAACGATAGAATTGTCGGCTTTAGGACCCTAGAAGCAGCTTTTACGATTGAGATCTGAAACTACCCATAGGACGCATAGTCGTTCCTTTTGGGGATTACCTTCTAGGATTCTAAATACTGTTGATGGACAAAATCCTGCATTACCCATTATAAGGAATATACCATAATTCCCATAGTTTAAGGTCCTTAAGGTCATGCAGGATTTTGTCCATCAACAGTATGAACCCCAAAGAACGGAACTACTATGGGGCCTAGGGGATGGGTAGGTCTACACCGCCATGTCACACTCAAAGCCCCACATCTGGCAAACTCTGACTTGGGCTGGAAACCTAATGAATCCTAAACCCTAAACCCTAAACCCTAAACCCTAAACCCTAAACCCTAAACCCTAAACCCTAAACCCTAAGCATCCCCTGTATATGGCTAACCATATATATGCAGGTACTCAGGATCTTTCGGATTGTTTCAAGGGCTAAGGCTGGAGCTGTCTTGAAGGTTCTACAGGGGGTTTCCAAAACACAGAGTTTAGAGTCTTCTGAGATAGGGGCCGCATCCTGGGACCACAAAAGATCAAGAGCGCTAGTTGGTCGCCCGCGGAGAACAAGCTGTCGAGCTCGGGGTTGGACTCCAGTCCCTATTTCCCCCACAGCTTTGTGAATACGAATCTCGTGCCAGCTCGCGGGCAAACTCGATAAACGTTTCATGGGCTGGTTGTGGAGGGGTCGGTGACGTCGTTGAGCTTCGACTGCCAAGCATCATTTGCGAACTCACTCTTGCGGTGATTTGTTTAGTTTGGGCTTGTACCGCTAAGACCCTGTGATATACTGCCCTGCTCCCGAGAACCCTTGACTCCCACAGAGTCTACACACTTATGCCCCAAATCCCGTGCTCCTCAAATTTCACCTTGAAATCTGCACCTCACTAGCTGAAAGAGAACCTCAACAAGTCCTGAAGAACCCCATCAAACTTAAACAACGACCACGAACCGATCCGTAAGCCCGATGCCCGCATTACTGGTTTTTCGCGCTCCGGCGGCCATCACATCAGGCGATCAGAGGTCAGCAATGGTCACCTCCTTTGCAGGCACAAATTGGGTCTAGAAGCAAGCAAAGGCCATGATGCCCCAATACCCTTAATCAGGATGCACCCACCTAAACCCCTAAACCCTAAACCCCTAAACCCTAAACCCACAATAGGGAGTATTCAGTGTATCTGCCTAACTTACCCTCTCACCTTTTTTTTGTTCGAGGGCGGCTCGGGGGTTTGGGGCTTCCGGGTTTAGGGGGTTTTATAGGGCTTGGGGTTTGTGGCTCGAAGGCTTCTTGTGTGTGTGTGTGTTTTTGTTTTT
>CAJNDV010001997.1:0-12620 GCA_905221635.1 Symbiodinium sp. CCMP2456
ACTTAGGGCCGCTAGCAGGAGCTATATGTAGTGTTCGCGCCTTTTTTTTTTTTCATATTCTTGCTGACCAGTTCAGAGAAAGCAGGGATACAACTCGGGATGACCGTATGAACGTGAGCTGAGGGCAGAGGATGAGGAAGAGGAGGGCAAAGCGCGACGGAATTCTCCAAAAGACCAGGAGGTCGAGGCTTCACTTGCGACGACACCTGCAGCTTGACTCGTCCATCAATGCGTGGTGCTTGAAGGAGATGGACAGCCGAGCCCTGGAGCAAGAGGCAGAGGCTGCCGAGCCTGCTGAAGCGGAGGAGGTGTGTCTTCGTGTCTTCGTAACATGGGGTCGGATGAGAACATGTTGCGTCTGCGGACATCCTTCCCTGGAGTCGACTGGGTTGTGCAGGCAGCGGGTAAGTCCAGAAGGCGAAGGCGCAAAAAGTCTCTTGGCATACAGATAATACAGATGGCTTACAATAGTCACGAAGACGGTTCACAATGCAAGCCTTTCGGCAAAAGAAACAAAAGGTAAAGCCTTGCAGACCTAGTTTGCGGATATGTTTGGCGTAAACTTTTTGCGGAAAAGCTGTACTTAGGGCCGCTAGCAGGAGCTATACGTAGTGTTCGCGCCTTTCTTTTTCATATTCTTGCTGACCAGTTCAGAGAAAGCAGGGATACAACTCGGGATGACCGTATGAACGTGAGCTGAGGGCAGAGGATGAGGAAGAGGAGGGCAAAGCGCGACGGAATTCTCCAAAAGACCAGGAGGTCGAGGCTTCACTTGCGACGACACCTGCAGCTTGACTCGTCCATCATTGCGTGGTGCTTGAAGGAGATGGACAGCCGAGCCCTGGAGCAAGAGGCAGAGGCTGCCGAGCCTGCTGAAGCGGAGGAGGCGTGTCTTCGTGTCTTCATAAATACGCGGCCAGATGAGCGCCTGCTATGTCTGCGGATGTGTGCGGAGCATTCTTCCCTGGAATCGACTGGGTTGTGCAGGAAGCAGCGGGTAAGTCCAGAAGGCGAAGGCGCAATAAGTCTCTCGGCTTGCAGACATGTTTGGGGCGTAACCTTCGTCCTTTGGCCACATCAGTAGGGGCACAGTGTGTGTGTGTGTGCGCGGCATACACCTGAACTACGTATACTCGACGTCTCTTCGTGATCAGGTATCATACCTATGGGCTCGTTTTCCTCATAACGGTCCACATAATCAGATAAGTAAAGTGCTTTGGTCTCCCAGAAGCGTGTCCATCAGTGTGTGCTGTTCGGGCTGGGGCCCTGACCTGCTGGGTGCGGGCGTCGGAGCGGGTTGGAAACAGTTGGATTCATCCCAGAACTTCAAGCAGCCGCAGTGGATCTCTTGCATTTGAAGTTTGAGAAAGGGTGGGGGACAAAGCGCCTCCGATTGCTCTACTCGTTCGCTGTAGCTGAGGTCAGAGCCTGAGGAGCAACAGGAGGAGCGTCGCAAAGCGCGGCAGGCCAACACTGTGCGGGAGTCCCAAAGTGACCATGAATCAACCTTTCATCCGCTTCTCAGGCAGGGGAGCACAGAGAGGCTGAGGCTGCACAGGAAGCGGAACAGGAGCAGGCAGGGCTGAATGACATGTACCCGTCGGTTTCTCCGCCCCGTGATAGTATGTAGAGTCTTGTAGAGCCCGCCTTGGCTCTCATTAGGTGATCTATATAAAAAAATCCTGCTCGTGGCCGGAAGCTTGAGATGTATTTGCGATGCCCCGCGTCCCTGAACATGTTTCTCCAGCCAGATTGAGCTGGGTGTATCATGAGAGGGCCGCTGCCAAAGCAATATTTGCAATCGGTTTGCCCATCGGTTTGCGAATGCTGAAACCCAGCAGAAGCCCAGTTGGCAAGTCAAGAGCTGAATGGGAAGCCGAGTGTGGAACGGAACTGGATGAAGAAACGCGAAGCAGGGTCTCTTCGGATGTCTTCAAAACTCTGTCGTGCCTACGCCTGCGGAGGAGCAAGAGGAGGCTGAGGCTCGTGCCGAGGAAGCTGAGGGGGAGGAGGCATCAAGAAGACGCCGACGTCGCCGCAAGCTGAAAGCTCAAGATTCCGTTCTAGCAACGTTGGACGAGTTTTAGTTTTTCGCCGCCCAGCTTGCGATGCACGAGTGACCGTGAACTCTGAACGGGTTGATCTTTTCCCGCGATCCTCAGTTCACTGTGGCCGACATATATGTAACGAAACCGCTGGACGAGTGCATCAAGAGCTTTGCTTAGGGCCAACCTGCAGTCGTAGATTGCAGATGCCCCCGGATAATGGCCATACTGCAAGCGCTGCTTGCAGCAGTTGCCAGCTGTCATCTGTGAACACAGTGCGGCCGGCAGTTTCAGAGACCCTGTTAATGCTCCATGCGGCCCCGTAAGACTGCATCAAAGATACCCTCGTGCGGTTTGTGACTTTTTTGTGTGAAGCGACACACGGCGGAGGTGCCCGCCATGGCTTGGCGCACGTTGCAAGGCGAGCGCATCTCCCCGCCAGCGACCTCGAGCTTGGCATCCAGCAGCCGGAGCAAAGCTACGCAGCACGGCACTAGCAGCACGGACCCAAACCAAGGCCTCTGCTGTTGCTTTTGCACAGGGCATGCCCGCGAGCTCGAAAGCACGCGCCATGGCTGCGTCGAATGGTAAAGCCGAGCAAGATGAGGAGAGTGAGCCGCAGCTGATAAGGAAGAATAGGTCAACAGGACCTTCGATAGAAAGTCTTCGAACTCGCCAAGCTCCATGGCCGCATGCCCTGCGCAGCTCAGGATGCGGAGCTTCGCATCAAGCACCTGCGTGAGGACTGTTCCTGCTGCTCTCTGTACAGGTTAGTGGTGGATGATTGGTAGTTAGGTCAATCATGGCCATACAGGCGCTCAGAATTCGCATTTACTATATTCTAGTATGATCTTTGCATTCGGCGGACTCGCTTCATGATCATGAGCTTCAGGACGAAGACCTCGTAATTGTGTCCCGGCTGCAGATATACTTATTGAATTTGGGCTTGCTGCCGTGAGGCATGGCAAGAAGTGATCTAGTCGTTTGTATTGTACAGCTTTCAATGCAGCCGAGGACGGAGAAACGGCTGTGGATGACATGTCGCTGGTATGCAGAGATCTCCCTTAGACTGGTAGCCTTTGTGCGCAATGTCGGAACATGCTGCAACTGCAGCGGCAGAAGAACATGTGATGAGCTAGGTCCGACTTCAAGGTTTCAGATTTTGAAGCATTGTGGGTGCAGTCTTGGACGCCCAAGGCTGGTGGCCCAACGGGTTGCCCAGCAGGAAGTCTTTGCGGAGCAGGTCCTGCTGGATGATGCAGGCATGGCAAGTTTGGACCTTCGGGCAGGGACGGCACTGTGAGCATCCGGAGTTCGAAAGACGTCTGAGCGCGGCAAGTACAGCTCGTGGAGCATCACGGTCAGGGCACCCCTCTGTTGGAATGGGCCTTGACAGGGGGGGTTTGTCGAGGGATGCACCCCGCAGCTTTGACAGCGGTCTTGGCTTGTCTCTCATGCGAACTTAAGTAGGCATTGAGCCACTTAATGCCCCTTACTACACCTTTGCCGTGGTTGGACTCCTGGACATGTGCCAATTCGTCCAGATGCGGACATGGTAGATTCTTGTGGTCAGGCACTGCAAAAGAAGCCCGTCGCAAAGCGCCTTCAGCTGAAGACGTCCAGAGACTTGGTCATCATGGAGCCTGTTCTCAGTACTGCCATTGCATGATGTGCACCTGCCCGAAGAGCGTTGCAAGGAAGCTCTTGCGGCTGTTGAAAGAGACCAACAAGCCCTTACCTCAAACTGGTGTCAGGTTGTCGCTTGTCTTGATGCCCTAGCGCCTAGTCATAAGGCTCACGTCCAAGATCGGCGAGCTGCCGAGCGACCTCGATGCAGTTTGCGTTAGTTTTGGAGCTCCGAGACGATCGGCAAACCATCGCAATGCATCGCATAGCATCGCATAGCAGCTTCGGCAGCAGCGGAGGTCACTTCGATGCCGTCGTCTCGGCCGAGGTGCGGGAGGCATGCCGCGCGGCTTCGGAGGTGTGGGGCCAGGTCACAAAACAACAACAGGAAAGTGGCTGATTGCACAAGGTCCTTGCAAGTGCTGCGTTGAGGCCGTCACCAAGCTGCCGCTTCCGGAGTCTGACCGTCAGACGGAGCCGCCGCAGTGCGCTGTGGGTTTCTCGGCAGCGGAAACGAAGACCTAGTCGAAGCTTTTGAGGTTAGGTCAACTCCTCTTGAGTCCAGGCGACGAGGACTGGGGCCCTGGCCAAGAGAAGTCTTCGGAGGCTCTGGCAGCCGTTGATCTCCAGAGCACAGACGAGGAGAGTGCTGCAGCTTGCCTGCATCCGGAAGAGAAGTCCCCAGGTCAAGTTGGAAAGGATCGACTGAACATTAAGCCGCACTCGTAGACTCGTAGGCAGCACCAAGTGCTCCGGCGGTTCCGGCTGAGGATGCACCCCAGGCATGAAACTGGGAAGTGCAAGTCGCCAGTTCACAGTTCTGTGGCAGTCTGTGGGCAGGTTGGCGAGGTTGCTGAGGCCGATCAAGAAGCGCAAGATCCAGGGGATGATTCTTGGCCGCAGGGTACTTGCAAGTTTTGATGGTCTCCAGCCGTTCTCTTATCTACCCTTCTTGCTGCAAGGAAGACGACGACGACATGAATAACAAGGCAATCCACACTCTCCCGTCACACCGCTGCCACGCTGCTTGTTGTATGCGCTCAATGTGTCTATGGCCATGCAATTGCCAGTGCGCAGCGCATCCGGCGCCGGCCACAAAGACTGGCGAGGGCACCGTCGTGGAGGCAGGGGATTCAGCTAAGTGCCTTCACCGGAGCTACAGGATATTACAGGATGCCACTCAGTGCATCGGTGCCACTGCTCTCACAGTGGAGACATCCACGACAATGCAATGTTCAGGGGACGTCGCAGCCTGGGGAGATCTGGGGATTGTGTGCAGGAACAGACCTTCACCCGCACTGCGCCAGAAGATGAGGAGGGAGCTCCGGTGATCAATGCTTCCCGGCACCGAAAAAGTCATCTCATCGCAGGTGGTTACAGGAGGGGTAGAAGAGCTGATCCAAGGTATCACATCTCCCAATGAAGCTGGAGGAAAACGCATCGAAGGAAGCGATCGGCAAGGTGAGGTCGATCGTGGACGAGCTGGTCGTCGTTCAGGGCGATGAAGATGGCAAGGACTCCCGACTTCCCCAAGCGATGCGGAACATCGAGCACTGAAATGCCTGACAGGCTTTGGACCTGGGCTCCGTTGTGTGCCTGGCAGACGGACGGGTCCTCGGAGCGGTGGTGGCCGAGCTGAATATACTCGAAAACTGGACCCACCCTTCCTGCAGCCTGAGCCTTTTGCATGGCTGCAGGAAGCTTTTGCATGCCAGTCAAACTGATGTGCTCGATGTGAAAACCGCCTGCTCGACCAACGGCCTCACGAGCGGTATAGAGCAGGTGGACGTCTTCGGACCAATCTCTGTGCCGCATTATCTCGTCTTGCCGGCTGACTCCTGCAAGAAGGTCGCATCATCTTGCCAACATGCTGGATCGCATTCTGCTTTAAGTTGGCCTTAACCGGCACTTTCAGGACCTGCCTGCTGTTGGTGATGCTGTGCTGGCCGCCACTGGCATGGAGGACAAACGGGGCAGACTCAGGGACCGGGAGGCGTGAAGAAGCGTTTCACGGGCTTTTCAGGAGACCTCCTTCCTTTGTGACAGCGCCGATCTCTCAGCGCTGCGGAAGCAGCTGGGGGATGAAGGCAGCGATGACGACAGCGGCCGAGCTGCAGATGTGTTGAGCAGTTGAGCCGAGCAGCTGACTTGAGGTCATCCGCATGTCCTTGTGTTCTCCAATTTTTTCCGGCTGGAGGCGATCTTGTAGATGGCGAGGAGACGGAGAGTGAAGAGCCGGAGTACAACTCCCTGGGTGCAGCTGCATTGGAAGCTGCAGTCCGGGGGAGTGTCAGCAGGGGCCTCTGAGATCGAGGTCTTGCGGAGCCGTGTAGTGTGCAGTGTGCAGCGCTTCCGCTCTTTTTGAAGGTGGTGTCTGGAAGGATCCGGAGAAGCAGCGCGAGGTCGAAGCGGACGCACCTTCCTGGAAAAGAAGCCGGGGACGGTGGAATGATTGGACAGATTGGAGGGAAGGCAGTGGTGAAGGAGCCAGGGGATTCAGGTGATATTCCGTGGTGAGACATGATGTTGTTGCCGTTGCCTCCCGGCCTCCCGGCTTTCCGGTCGAGGAGGCGGCTCCGCTCCGTCTAAGCCAGCGTCACGCCGGCACGAGAGGATGCCGCAATGGAAGCAGTCGAGTGAGCATGACTGTCGGTTTACCACCCCTCGTGCGTCGTTGCATTTGCAGGCAGCCGGCCTCTCGGCAAGATGAAGGTCAGTGGCGAGACACCGCTTGGAGCAGTGGGCAGTGGAAGAAAGAATCGCGCGAGGCGGCCGTAGCCGTAGACAGAGCCGGCAGTTTTGTCCAATCGTAGCGAATCCTGAAGTTGTCAGGGTGACTGGTCCGACGATTGGTCCAACGGCCGGTCCAAGGATCGGGCCAAAGACTGGTCCGGGCATTGGAACGACCGCTCTAGCGACTGGCCCAACCACGAACGGGCGCCCTGCCTGCAGAAGCTTTAGGTACTCGTGACATCTAGTGACCGCGGCTTGAGAGCTGAAATCCTGCAGGAGAGGTCTCAGCGGCGCGCGCCGCGCCGCGAGGGAGGCGAGAGCTTTCCCCCGCCACCACCCGTCCCAGGGCGGCCTGTCGCGACACCTCCTGCGCCGCCCCCACCACCCCCGCCGCCGCCACCTGCGCCACCTTCATGGGACACGCAGCAGCATTCGGAAGTGCCTCTGGGAGTTGTTGATCTTGCGTGGCACCAAATCGCCATCAAGGATGATGGACGGGATGATCCAGCACGGGGCAGATATGCCCAGGGTGACTTGGATGCGGCACCGTGGAACTCCAACTGGCACTGCATGAGCCCTTGTGTGGTGAGGTGACCGCGACTGGCGACCGGCAGAGAAGCCGCGGCCTTCGAAGAATCCTCGGCTGAGCCGCTCGGACTTCGAATGTCAAGGTGCCTTGTGTAGAGCTTGGCATGGTGGTGAAGTTCATGGGTTGCTTCACGAGGTGAGTGATCTACCTGGGCCGGTACAGGAAAAAGGGCGTGCTACCGAGCACTTGTGTCTGCAGAATTGGCCTTCAATAGGCTAGAAATACATCTCGCAGAGCCTCGGTTCTGCTTAGGCTTTGTAAATTGTAAATTTCCGAAGTTATTCATTTACGCCTTTGCTACAGTATCGTCCCGGTTCAATTGGCTCAGTCGCCGGCCGGGCTTAAATTCTCCCGCCAGGGGCCACACCTGGGCCTGGTCCCGGGATTGTCGGCTTTGCGTAATCGTTGCCTCCTTTAACGGTGTCATGAGTACCGCGTCGCGGGTCGAGCTGGACAGTAAGGGCAGCAGTCGAGTCGATTGTGAAAAACAATCGCGTTTTGCTGTAGCTGACTAATCGCCGGGATGCTCAGCATTCGTGCAAGACTGGCAACTCATTGATGACATGGCCGGCACAAGCCCAACCAAAGAAGCCCGCGCCCCCCATGTCTGGCCCTGTGTGGCTCTTCGTGGCCACAAGATGAGGGAAAGCAAGAACAAAAAAGGCCTCCCAGACGGACCGCTTTTCTGTTTGCTACGCCTTTACCGCGTCGCCACTGCTCAGTGGAAGAGTACCGACCATGACAACCAAGCAGGCCGGACAACAGCAGCCGAGGAGAAGCATATGATACCTAATATCATATTATATGATATACTTATGTATATATATATATGTGTGTGTGTGTGTATGTATATGTATACATAAGACACGCACGGACACGCGCACCCAAACACACCAAGGTGTAGCAACGGAGTCAGACATACTTTTATTTACCCAATCCACGCCAGCTGAGATCACGGTAGGTCGTTTCAGGTCTACATGTTAGTGCCACTTTCAGCCAGAGACTAGATGCCCGCCATGCTTCAGGCCGATGGAGAACGACCTTGCTGTGACCACGCATGAACACACCCTCTTGCACAGGCTGCCAGCTCGTGGAATGGGTGCAGAGCGGAAGCAGCTGTGCGCAGCAAAGAAGGCACTGACACGTGGTCACGTTCTCGTCGGTTCCGGCTGCCGATACATGTGAGTCAGAGGCGTCCGCCGATGAAGAACAAGGCAAGGCAGCTGCTGCGAAGCATCGTCCGTGGTTACAAAGACGGCTCCAGCCGCATGTGCCAGAAGGGATGGCATATGGCCAGGATCCGGTGGCCTCTACGGCGCTGAGCTGGTCTCGGAATGGAAACAGTTGAATAATTTCGTCGATAGGCTCGCTCCGTGGTTAAGGTGAACAAAGCCGTGGAAGATCCGGGGAAATGGTTAAAGGGTGTGGCCAGGCGAGTGGCGAGGGCTCAGCAGACGCTTCCGTTGCTTGATCCGGAAGTGTGCAGGTGGCTGGAAACCTCCGAAGACACAGATCCGGCAACGCTCCAAGCTCCCGCAGCTTGGCTCCAGGCCCTTGTCCTCTTAGCTACTCTGAGTTTCTGAGGTCCGGGTCTTCACGCTTTGCTGCGACGACTTCCGGCCAAGGCGATTGAAGGCTCCGGTGGTTCTCGCGTGGTGCCCTCGGTGCCCGAAGTGCCCACGGCCTCTTCTGCAAATTCGGTCGGATGCTCAAGGTGGCTAACAGTGCAGCTGCTGGGTTTAATTTTCCAGGCTGGGCCCTTGACCAACTGGACTTGAAGATCTGGAGTTGAGTCCCACTCCTTTGTCATACTGGATGCAACCGCTGGTGCGGTTCTGCGGGGATCAGGTGATTCTCTGGTTGGAGGTGGGGCGCAACCTCGAGGCCTTCGAAGTGCCTTGGCTGCATCATCCGGCTTTTGCACCTTTACCCACAGCATCCCAGAGCACGCTTGCGTTGCGAAGGATACCTTGGCCCAGAACTGTGCCCCTTCGCTTCAGCAGCCTCGCTGCCCTTCTTAAATCCTGAGAGTTGCCCGTCGAATTCATCTGTGACATGGCAGGCATGGCATCTGCCTTGGGCCCGCCTGGAATCTGAGCTATTCTGGGCCTGCTACTCGGTACTCGGATACCTGGCGGAAGCTTCCTCCTTGCGGAGCCGCGACTCACTTCTGTGCCAGCTCTTCTGTGCCTGCTCCAGGACCTTGAGCTTTCCGCCAGGCGAGAGCCAGGTGCCACCACCTCTGGTGTCTCCGCACCGGGGACACCCCCGCAGGCATAAGAACCCCGGTGTGAAGCTGAAAGTGGTCAGGGTGACAGCTGCGGGGCTTGACGTGTAGCTGTTGACTGAGAGCACGAACTCTGCGCCCGAACCACGGCTCAACACACCCATAGCCGGGGCCCCTCAGGGCATTCGCGTCGAAACTTCCGTTCCTGAAAGCACACTTACTTTTGCCTTCGTGGTCGCGAAGCGATTGCGTTTTCCGGCTCAGCTCTGCTCTCGTGCACCTGCTTCGGAAACACGACGGTAGTCTCTGGTTTGGCACTCGCTCAAGCCGGGGATGCAAAGCCATATCAGGTGTGCAAATCAGACACGGATGGTCTTTGAACTTCATTCCAATCTTGGTGGGCAAGAGCTACGTTGCACAAACATGTTGGTGCTGCGCCATGCTCTGTGCAGCTGCCACACAGGCCTGGGCAAGGTTTCGCCACGTGCAAGATCCATAGACCAAGTACGTTGTAGCTTGATGATAGAAGCTGCCGTCCCCTTGCGTTGCTGTTTTTGCTCGCAGCTGAAAAAACTCAACAGACGGTTGGAGATGCGGCCTCAGCCCAGGGGGCAAAGGCAAGCCCAGGGAAAGCCTGCCTTCGCCGTGAATTGTTCAGATGGTCCTCTACATGTCAAAGAGCATTCGAGCAAGCAGGCCATGGAAGTTCAAGTTGAGGCAATGCCAGGATGGGAGGCAATCAACGATATCTTGGCTAGGCCACGCACCAAAAGCAACGCACATGTGCAGTGAGCAGGTGCCCAAGGGCTGTCTCGTTGGGGTACGTCTTGGGGAAGCTCTGAAGCAGCGCCGGTTAGATGGCAGGTGCGAGTGCCTGCGCTGTGCGTTCAAAGTCAGCTCTTTCGATGCTGCACGTTACAGATCTGCGAGCAACTATGTCTTCCCCAAGCAGGATGCCAAAAGGAGATTCGAAGCACCGTGTAAGTGCACGTAACATCAGGTTGTCCATGTGCCATTGAGAAGCAGGAGAGCAAGGATCGACGTCTATCGGCATGTCTTGAGCCCCGGGTTGTTAAAGAATACTGGAGTTTCCATGCAGGCTAAGCTCTCAAGTCTGGAGTAGCTGAGGTGGGATCTTGCTCAGTGGAGGTCGACCCCAGCAGCATAAACGCAAATGAGGTGAACATACCATGCCCACGGCCCAGACATTGCGCGTTATCTTTCACTTGCTAGTGGAAGTGCGCAGCAGGGCATGATGCGGAACTGAGAAGGTTCTGATCCGTCGTTGCAGTCGATACGGTGCCAGCCCAGTTGACCGGTTTCCTCTTGGGGCGCCTGCGTGGCTGCGGGCAGGCTGAAAATCACTTCGCAAGCTGCGGGCTCTTCCTCCGAGGCCGTGCTGGTGTGTCGGTTCAGGGCCTAGAGCAGTTTGGGGATGCCGTGCCGTGCCGCGGTGACCGTGTCGCGCAGCCAGGAGCAGAGGCAGCGGCAGCAAGAGCAAGAGAGCAAGGAGAGCAAGGGCCGCGTGGATCAGTCGCGTCCCAGAGCAGAGCAGAGCAGGAGTCTGCCTTGAACTACTTGGCGGCCCATGACATCGAGCAAACGCTTGCAGAATCTGTTCGCCAAATGCTGAATCTCTGCTGCAAAGGCTCTTGTGCTCTAAACTGGAGCACGAAGTCTCAATTGAAGTCGTGTCAGTCGTGCAGGATCATGTGTTGCCTAAAAGAGTTCTCCTGCAGAGCAAACGGACCAGTCCACGGCCATACGCTGTACGCTCCCAGGCTCTCAGTTGACACAGGCTTGGCAGCTTGTACTATACCAGGAGACAACGCACACACACACACACATATGCACAAAAATGAATCGATCGAGCTGTCTCTCGCTTTTGCTTTGTTGCGTCTTTGGGTTTGAGCTCTTCAGCGTAAGGAAGACACGGCCAGAGGTCTGAAGCTGAGACATGAGTACGCAGACCGTGGCATTTCGATCCCTTGTGACTCCTTTGCATCCCCTTCCTCCTTGTCATTGTCAGTTGCATCTTGTGTAAGAGGATCCCATTGGCTTCCTATGTGGCCATCTCCAGTCCTCCAGCTCCAAGCCGAAGGCACAAGGGTCAGAGGGCGGGCGCGGGAAAGGGCTGCAAGATCCGGCCTTTCGTCGCAAGTGCTTGGAGGCTCAGGAATGGACGGAGGTGGCCTCCTGGAGCGCGGCCTTACCGTCTGCAGCCGCCACCGAGGTGGAGCGAAAACTTGGCAAGGCCAGGGGACTACCATCCACGGTTTTAGCAAACGGTGCCACTGAAGGAACTGATCCAGCTGCAGGGCAACCTCGCAGGCAATTGCACCGTGCATTGTGGTTCGGCGGTTCCTCTCATCCACGTGCAGGACAGTACCTCCCGCTGCCTTCTTCTAGGAGTTGGCCACTCATGCCTGAAGGCACGCATTTGCCCCTTTTGGTGGCCTGCCGTCACGCATCTTTCCGCGAAGGCATGCCAGCTGCCTGGAGTGAGAAGCTGCGCAAGGAGGGACTGCTGTTCGAGGCCAGAAGCCGGCAGGGCCGCCTTGCGAAGTGATCATGTCTGTCCCGCTTCACCAAAACCTGACAAGGTCTTGTCTTGACACCTGGGAGGGATCTCTGGGGAGTTGGTGAGGCTTCAGAGCCGAGCGGCCGTGGCATCTTCGTTTCGCACGGTCAGGAGCGAATCGATGAAGTGATCGTGCCGCCACGGAGTCTCCAGGTACAAAACTGGCCCAGTATCAGCACTCGTACTATTACCAGTACTCCTAGTACGAGCACAACAACAACAACTACTACTACTATTACTCCTACTACCCTGCAGTGCTGTCGACGACGTGCCAGGTAGGTGACAAAACTACTCCTACTACTACTAGTACTACTCCTACTGCTACTGCCACTGCCACTGCCACTGCTACTGCTACTGCTACTGCTGCTACTGCTACGGCTACGGCTGCGGCTACTGCTACTGCTACTGCTACTACTACCTCTATTACTACGACGACGACCACTGCTACTTCGACTACTGCTACTACTGGTACTAGTGCTACTAGTGCTACTGCTCCTGCTACTCGTCCTGGTACTGCTACTGCTGTACTACTACTATTACTACTACCACTACCACTACTACGACGACGACGACGACTACTACTACTGCTGCTGCTGGTGCTGCTGCCACTACCGCTACTGCTGCTGCTGCTGCTACTACTACTACTACTACTACTACCAACTACCAACTTCGCTTGCTCCATCCGGGCTGGGCAGTAGCAGCTTCTAGGCTCCCTAACTGCGACATTAGCAGAAGATGCGCTCCTTATCTGTGACAGCTGCAGAAGTTGCTGAGTTTCACTTTCAGTAGCTGTCACAGCCGGTGAAGTTGCAGAGGCCC
>CAJNDV010002000.1:0-13564 GCA_905221635.1 Symbiodinium sp. CCMP2456
TCCTTCCTTCCTTCCTCCCTCCCTTCCTCCCTTCCTTCCCTCCCTTCCTCCCTTCCTTCCCTCCCTTCCTTCCCTCCCTCCCCTCCCTCCAAACTTCCCCCCTCTCCCCTGCCCCTCCCTGCCTCGATTATGCCTCCCCTGCCCCACCTTCCCCCCCCCCCACCCCCCCCCTCCACCTCCCTTCGCATCGCCTTGATCATCATCCTCATCTTCATCATCTTCATCATCTTCATCATCTTCATCATCTTCATCACCTCGATCCTTTTCGTTATTGTCATCATCACCGGAATCACCAGAAATTCCATCATCTCCATCATCTCCATCATCTTCATCATCTTCATCATCTTCATCATCTTCATCATCTTCATCATCTTCATCATCTTCATCATCTTCATCATCCTCATCATCTTCATCGTCCTCATCATCCTCATCATCTTCTTTATCGTTATCGTTTACATCATGCCTGCTTTCTTACGTCTTCACATAGGAGAGTTTCTTGAACATAATGTATTGACAAATATAAACACCTTTGTCGTTGCTGGACCAACGTTGTTCCCTTACAACACTGACCCGTAAGACAGACTATCCGAAGCAAACGTAATCCGCACTCTCCAGGTTGCACCAACTGTGCTCGGTGCGCCATCGTCTTCTTCCGGAGAAGGCGCCGATGCTTGTGTTGTTGATTGTCAGTCGTTCTCCTGCATTCGTACATGTCTTCATTGGTCGTGGAGCAAGCACATATCGCAAATTAGTTCGGCCCAAGAATCTTCTCTGCTGATTGTTGCCCTCCGCATCATGCCTTCTACTGGCTCCTCCGTCCGCCTTGCCCTCGGGGTCTTGAAAGCGAAGTTCCTCCAGAAGAAGGGGGCGCTCCGCGAGGCCCACAAAAAGATGCGCAAGCTCCTAGCGGCCATCAAGCAAAAGGAACAGGAACTTGATGATATGGAGGAGAGTCGTTCGTCCTCATTCTCGTCAGGCTCGCCGCTACTGGAGGTAAGCGGAAGCGAAAGCGAGAATGAGGACAGTGCAGCAGACAGCAGCAGCAAGACGAAGGGCCCCAGCGTGCCACTGCCACAGGGGAAGGCACTGGTGAAGGCACCCCCCCCGAAGGCTGAGGCACACCCACCTCCCCCGGCCACCGCCCCTGTTGTTGTAAGCAAAGCCCCCGGCGCGCCCAAGGCGGCCAAGGCGGCAGTGCACAAGGGTAAGCCAGAGGGACAGAAGGGCCGCGAACGTCGGCCCTTCATCCCTCCAGGCGAACCCGCTCCAGACCACAGGGGCAAGCCAAACGCAAGTGGAGAGTACTACCCGGGCTTCCCCCAAGGGGACCCGCGACACTGTCAAGCTTGCGAACAGCTGCGCCGAGGTTTTTGGAACGCAACCAGGCCGCACCGACCTAAGGCCGGTGTTTGTGCTTGGGCGCCTCTGGCTGGAAAGCCTTGAAGGATGCGAGGGCATCTCCAAAGAAAAGTATTCGCATGCACTGCATCGCTGCCAGAACACTGTCCTTCTGCAGTGCTTGTAGCTTTTGACGCCAGGTGCAAACCACCCGAACTGGAGTTGGAGGCGGTCCCGACATTCTTGTTGATTAAGAGGTATGTCGTCACGCAATCATATGAACCGATGCGGATTAGATTTGGAAAATCCTGGGTGTCTATGTCATCGCATTATTTGCAAATGGACGGTCGTTGCTCCGTTACAACCCCGATCCCTAAAACAGACGATCCCATGCAAACGTCGTCCGCACGCTGCAGGTTACAGCGACTCCCTCTGAAGAAGTCACTGATGCTTGTGCTGTTGGTTGTCAGCCATGCTCCTGTGATTTTACATGTCTTCATTGCACATACTGCATCGTATACATTTTGCGTATGGTAAGTGCTCATAAGGGCTAGGGCCGATCGCAAATTTGCGCATACTGGCGCGTCTACCGTGCAGGGAATGCTTGGAAACAGCCGCATTGAAAGGCGCCACAATAATGTGTTATCAGCCGTATGTTGGGAAAATCATCAGTCTCGGATTGATAGCGGAGCTGGTACATCAGCTCATGTCAACCCGTGTTGGCCATGGTGGTGAATGTGATGTATATCTTCCGTTGCCGTTTGAGGTTACTGAACGTATACTTCAACTTGGCAGTGTGTGGAACAAAAATCACTGATTCTAGATCAGCCTATGTATAAGGAAAGCAGTCTCTTCTGACTTATTACGAGATCCACGCCCTAAGTGCGAGGTTGATTTATGCAGCGGTGGGATGTATTCACATGCAAAGGTCCCCGTAAAGCATGTCCGAATATGTGTCCCAAACTTTTCGGTGTTGTGCCTGCTCACTGCCTGATCTATATGTGCGGGATTTAGCCGGGTATGTTGTTTGATGACCGAGTGCATTGGTATATGTGTTTGCATGAACGAGCTTATATATACTCGCATCCACGACCCTATCCTCGGCATTTCAACACCTTCCCAAAGGCTTACTCTGGACTACGCCCTGAATGCGGACGACCTCTATCTTCCATCGAATCGGTCCACTTGCGAGGCCTCGCTGCACGTTATGCATAGTGCATCAGCGACCACTGCCTCCGATGTGAGAATTATTGCATTGTACATATGCCAAAAGCATGCGGCGTGTCTTCGGCAACTGCTTTCGTCCAGTCACATAGGCGTGTATGCACTGCCGCAGCTTACTGCTTGAGCATTCTTCAATCCCCGCATTCTTGCAATAACCCTCCCGGTGAGCCATGTCGTCACCCGACTGCACTCCGCGGACTCCTTTGTGTTTCGATCCTGCAGGCCCGAATGTGGAGTCAGCGCATGTATAATATGGAGAAAGGTACGTCCCACTCAAACATTTCGCAGGATTCACCGACGTAAGCCCAGCATTGCTGGCATTCGGAAGATCCATGATCCTGTATGCCGCGAAGTTCAAGCCACCCGGAAGTGAATCATCATGCAGACGAAAAATAGTATAAATCCCGCACTACACTACAATCAGATTTATCACATAGATATGTGATTCTTCTTGTGCGACCAGGTTCTTCGAGCGGCTATGGCAATTCCATAAGGCAAACATGACCTCGCCAGGCAGGAGGACCAACTGCAATAGCCACTGTTAAGTTCTGTGTCTGTACATGCGGTCAAGCCCTGTATAGGCTCGGCCGATGTAAGCCCACGTCCAGTGGCAAACGGGCCTCCTGTTGCGAGAAGTCCCAAAGGCCCTGTCGGTGGCTTGGCCGACATGCGCATCATTTAGAATGAAATTATTGCAGTGCGTTACATACGCACAAATTTAGCAGTTTAGCGTGATCTCCAGGTTTGCATCCTTTGCGGTCGTCGGACTCCACCACTCGATGGGCCTCGTTAGCCCCTCTCTGGCTCCCAACCAGCGGACTACAAAGGAGGCACCACAAGCGACATATCTTCTGCATGCAGCCATCCGGAGGCGGCAGAAATCGGAAGGGCCAGGTTGTGCAGGCACCAGCTACGGAGCCAACCTGCTTCAAAATGGGCATCGGACCTGCCTTGCAACCAAGCGGACTGTCGTACTACCAGCGGCCCGATCACCTTCAGACCAACCGGACGAAGAACCGGACGCCCAACGTCCCCAGGAAGCTCGACCGCATTATAGGTGCGTAATAGGCAGCATGTCAAGAGCACGTTACTCCGTGTTCTTAAATGTGTCAGGCGACAGCAGCCGGCCAGGGCCCCGCACGATGCCGTGAAGGAGGAGGAGGAGACGGTCACATCAGAGCGTCTTGACAGCACTTATATGCGGCATATTCTACACAACTCATTTCGGTAGAACTTTGCCTCCGATCGTCTGTTAGGTCGGCAGCAGAGCAGACCAAAGTGTGCAGGGAGACGCTCTCCACTTGGATTGCCGTGAAGCATACGAGACGAATGTTGCACTTTAGATATTCTTTCGCACTCTTCCTTCGTTGCCGCGAGGTTGCACGTCAAGTATGAGCCGGATGAATACATGAGCCTTGCGGCGACTGTCCCTGGTGACTTTCTCTGGAGCAGCCTCGTGGAAGCCATCTCTGTCAGAGCACTTCGGTCGCAGGCATAAACTGTACTGACATACTTACCTTGTTTGCCCTATGAATGACAGGCACGCCGGTTGGAACGCGAAGATACTCTACTGCAAATACTTTGCCTGTGCGTTCATGCTTCGGATCACCCACGTGTATGTGCATGTCCACCGATCCGCAGGAGGAGCACCAGGAGTACATCCGGGCCCAGCTGGAAAACCATGTCGGCAACGAAGGATGTTGCCACGATGCATCCAGAATATATGTCTGTGCGTCATCTTCCTGCGGGTGTGTAGATTGTACATGTGCCAAGGGATCGGTTTCTCCCACATCGGTCGGAAGTCAAGGGACACTCCTTCTTGGTGCTCCTTGGTCGACACGAGGCTCTTTGACATAGTCTTCCTGTCAGCATGCTTATCATAAATCCAGGTGACAAGATCATCCTACACAATTGTATCCTGCCGAGTACGTCCCATATCAGACTGGAAACGCCTACCACACGGAGGACATTCTGACCAATATTCCTTGCCATGACATAAATGTCCTCGCTCGCATGTGCAGGAGGACGGGACCAAAAACGATCAAGGTCAAGCTTCCCAAGAAGATGTACCCTGACTCGTATCGTGAACACATATAACAATGTGATTCTCTGCAATCTAAGGTCGCTGCTTGCATTGGTGATGCAGGAGAATGTCCGAGATCGGCACGTCCACACGAAGAGGCCAGTGTCGATCGTCAAGTCGTGCATGCATCCTTCACTCGTGTATAGACAGGTCAGCGAAGACGCAGACCTCTAAGTTCGAGTGCAGCGTTCAAGGCAGACAACTTCGTACATGCGATGGTGTGACTTTTAGGCTGCTATTATAGCATCCTAGAAGTCGGTGTATCAATGACACTCCGCGATCAGGCCATTGTCGTGATGTATGTCTCATTGACGCCTTTCGATCCATGGGCCTGGACGTGGCGTATGAAGGCGACGGCCCCTTCTACGCCATTCACGATGGGCAGCGAATGCTTGCACCGCTTGGGTTTCTAGACAGCAGAGCCACCTAGATGGCAAACTTTCTAGTTGCTGTCAGATGCATCAAGCCTAAGGTACACTGTTGAGCATACAACGGAAGTGGATCTTTCAGAAGCTGGTCGATACCTGCTTTTCGAAGCAGGTCACTTCACCTCACTCCATGTTCTGAATGATCAATCCTGTATGGTTAGCTTCGGCCACCGACGACATGATCGCAGAGACGTTCACCCCGCAGATATTGATCTATCCCGGTTTGACGCAGTGATGCGGATCACTGCGGGCACGTCTACACGTTCATTCGGTAGAGATTTCCTGGGTGGTTCGGCATCTTCGCAGCATCCGATGGGGTCCATAATACATTCAGTCCGTTTGCTCTGCATATGCAAACCAGGCATCCTCTGCAATGGACGTGCAGGAGACGTTGGGGCAGAGCTGCTCATCTCCATTACTGGTATGTTCGGTGCTGTGTCAGACCATGCTGTGTCTCATGCTGCGTACATGGCCAGTGATGAAGCGAACCTGAAGGTCAGATGCCAATGCAAGTTGACGACATCATCGGTGAGAGTTACTGGGCTTTACGTACCATCATATTGCAGTCAGCATCACCGCACTGCATGCACGATGCTAACATGATTAGTTGCTAGAGATGCTCGTGAGGCGGATGGATCCCGTCACTGGAGACTTTAGTTGGTGCGGTACTACTGGAACAGCCACGTGATCCTGTCTTTGTTATGCCATCTGAACACAGCACAACTACGACATCAAGATTGCGGCCCTGCACTGAACTGGCTTGCGTTCATTCCTGTCCACGCGATGCTCATCTTCGCTTTGCAGCTGACGGTCATCTTTATTATTATGAGGGCGAAGTTCTTTCTTGCAGTGTCACTTGCCCGCATTGATGAACGCATGTACACACACGTGCATGCATGTTTGATGTTGTCTCCGACCCGAGGTGACTGGACTGATTCATGAGTATTCAGAAGAGTTCGACCCGCAGGTTGCCCTATTGAAGATGAAGACCGGACGATCTTGGCCACGGCCTGAGTATGTGGACCCGGCGAGCAACCTGAGGACGATCTCCAACCTACTTATGGGCACAGATTTCAAATATCAGGCAGACCTGGTCTACCTTCTCCGGCAGAACGAACCAGACATTCCCGAAATATGTCGTCTCTTCGCACTCAGTAAATCGGACCTCTCTGGCTGGGATGACATCGTGCGGGAGCTGGTCATGTCTGATGACGAGATATTGCTGGCATGGGACAACAAAAGGAGCACTGCAGCGAATTCAGGCACATGGATGCATGCAATGTTCGAGCATCTGCTAAACGGATACAAAATACAGCCTGGACCCATGCGCGGAGAGCTCGCTGCCGTCATCACTTTCTTGTCGGAGCTCGGTAACATGGTGGTATTCCGCACCGAGTGGTGCATTTGTGCGCCAGAAGAAGATTTGGCGGGCTCGATCGACTTGGTCCTGAAGGACAGGGACGCTGACATTTTCCACCTTGTGGACTGGAAGCGCAGTGAAAAACTGCAGGACAAGTACGTTAGCTACGGCAAGAAAATGAATTCTCCACTGCATGAAGTGGACGACTGCCAGGGACAACATTACAGGCTGCAGCTGAACATCTACAAGTGGATACTGGAGAGGTACTACAACATTTCGGTGGCGACCATGAAGGTTGTCTGCGTGCATCCGCGTTACTTGCCTGACGGCTTTGTCGATGATGTGCCCGATATGCAGTCCATCGTTGGTGCACTCATGCAATGTTGTCGAGACAAAAAACCTGCCATCTCCATTCACAATACACAGGGCACGGCAGACATGAAGAACATGAATTCGGAGAGGCCTCGCCAGGAGATTAATGAAAGAGAATGTGAGGAAGCAGAGTCCGACGGAATCCCGCCCAGGCAGAACAGTCAGGACGACATCCCGGACACCATTCCATTCCGTGTTGAGCTCCCTGCACCGGTCCCGACGCAGGACGACATGGAGACAGCGTTGGAACAGCTGATGATGGAGGACGACGACACAGCAGGACCCCTGATGACAAAACGGCGACGACTCATGCCCGGTGCTGCCACACATGCTGCAGACTGTAATACAATGTTCAGACGGTCGTTGGATATCATCAAGGATACCCTGGATGGGTATGGTCCGGACGTCTGCTTGCAGCCAAACACAATTCTTCAGAACACAAGAAAGACGTTGGGACACCTACATCAGAAGTACCCTTGGCTGTCGGAGCAGCTGAAGCGCCTAATCATGGTGGCAGCCCATATGTCGGAGGGCAAGATTGGAGACAAGCCCATGCTGCCTGATGCAGCAGCCATCGTATGGATGGTGGAGGGTGATCGTCATATGAGAGTTCACAAGGGTTTCCTCTACATATACGACGATGATGGGTGTTTCCTGCCGTTTGGTGGCATTCCTCCAGAGGCAGTTCTTCATCGCGTTCATGATTTCTTCTGTTGTCTTGAAGGACTTTTCCGACGAATGAAGCCGCAGACACGTCGCGGAGCAGATCGTGTGGCTGAAGCAATCGTGGCGGACTTGCAAAATTTCGAGACGGAGCTGGAATTTCTTGATGCGTGCAGAGCTGCAACATGCAAACGATCGGACGTTCCAGCTTATTCACAACGGTTGGATGCTCCTGCACCAGAGGAGGAGGGGGAAGCCCCGGATCCTCAACATGCTGGATGTGACGCTGGTGCAGTTTGGACTATGGACCTGGCGGAGAGGTCTTGGAAAGTTTCCTGTACCATGAAGCAGGAACTCATGCAGACGAGGATGGTGGCCTTGCTCGTTGAATGGTGCGAATCAGAAGACAGACGGTCGTCCACCATATGTTACGAGGACATCTGCTTTGCATACGACAGACCTGGCTCCCCTCATTCTGTGGAAGTTATACGGAAGGGACCTCAGAATGATTGCTACGTCCGGATACCTCATCCGCTATTGGATCCTGTTCTTGACGCCAACATGGAGCGACTCCACAAATTCTACGAGAGAACGTTCTGGTGCAATCTGGACGTATTCAAATGCTTTCAGGCGGCTGCAGCCATTGCAAAAAGAGGGCTTAACGTGGATCGATGTTTCATCGGAATCTCTCCCGGAGGGGTCGGCCAAAGTCTCTACTCGCTGCACATCTCCGAGATGTATAAACACAATCATGCCTTCTTCGACCCCAATATTTGGCACCTGGATGAGGAGTTGCGCAAGCAGGTAGAGTCGTTTGCCCGCTGTTTCATTCTGACTGGGCAAGAAGCACCGGAGACGAGCAAAAAACTGCACATCGATCTATACAAGAAGACCATATCCGGAGACGGGATCATGGGAAGGAAACCGTACGGTTACACCACGCGGATGTTCCAGACGATAGGCTGGACCCGACTCGAGGTGAATCGCGTCATGGCCTTCATGGGGGTGAGCAATAACAACTTCAACTCGATGTTTCGCAGATCCTTTGTGTGGAAGGCCAAGGCCCGCTTCGTGCACGGGAAATTCCTGAAAAATTATCCCGACCACGAACAAGATGGAATCTTCGAAGCAGACCCTAGCCTCAACAAGTTCCTCGTGACCTCACAGGCCTCCGTTGCCGGGCTGAAGTTGCAGTGGGCCTTCGAGGTGGATCACAGTAAAGAAGATTGTTATCAACTCATCGAGAATTACTGCAACGGAGGAGACAACTATCTTACTGAAGATGTGATGCGAGATGCCTGTGGATTGCCGGTCCGGCTTCGACAAGTACATGAACAGGAGGGTCTGGGCAATTTGTTGGCAGCTGACCAAGAGAGTGCAGATGAACAACAAGAAAGGGACATTGAATGGAATAATCTACGGGACTTCCTCATGGCTCACATGCTGGATAGTGACCTCGACGTCATCACCTACTACGAATTCAAGAAGCTTTCCTTCAAGCCCAAGGAACATCCTAATTTGGCAAAGGGCGCCATGTGGGACCAGCTGCTGGAGCAGGGTGTGGTCCGCACTGCCGTCATCCGAGGCAAGACTAGCAAGGAGAGGCCCGGTGCCTTCATCCCCAAGTTCACATTTAGTCGGAAACATGGAGACATCTGTCCACAGCCTCCCTTGGACAGTGTTCGGATGTCTTTCGAGGAGGAGCACGACGTGGGCCTGGCCACAAGGTACGCGTACAGTTGCCGCGGCAGGTCTTTGAATATGGAGACAATGAAGAAACTATACACATCATTGATGCCAGCAGCCAGGAGGGGGAGACAGACCGCTGAGCATGAGGAGATCCGGGCGAAGTACCAGTCCATCATTCGCAAGCTCGATGATCACGAGCAGGCTCTCCAAAAACTGGTGGTGACGAAGCAAAGGAGATTGAGAGAAAAGAAATCAGTGGAGGAACCAGGTCGTGGTCCAACCAGTCAAGGCGCACCGGATGCAGGCATGGCAACATCCTGCAAGCAGACTCGAACTGTCACTTATGGTTACTCCGACAAACAGGAATACTCGGTGCGGGCGAGGCGCTATACAACAAACGGCGGTGTACAAGCCATGTCTCGCCGACTGCAATACCATGTAGTGGATGGCCACACCGTCGACCTCGACATCCAGAACTGCTGTCTCACGTTGATGCAGCAGATCATGACCAAGGTCAAACCATATCCACCGATGTCTGATGATCTGGTTGGACTTTTGAATCGCCTGGTGACAGACAGAGCTAGTGTCTTACAGCAAATGGGGCTTCACATCGTCGAAGGCAAAGAAATCATCAACACTGTGCTCAATGGCGGTAATCCACCCGCGAATTTGAGGAGTCACGACGTCGTTCGAGGCTTGCAGCGGATGTCGCAGTATTTCAGGTGGATGGCTTGTAACCTACTTCATGACGACTACATGTCACTGGCGGACAACAAACAGAAAACCTTTCCGTCTTCTACAATTATGTCCCTCATGTGGACATCGGTTGAAGATGTGATAATCCGAAGCTGGACCGAACATGTGTTGCAAAACCCCAACAAACCCGGACATCTTTCGCTACATTTTGATGGTATTCGTGTTTCAGCGGATCACGTGGGAGCATCGCAAGAAGATTATATCAAGGCGTGCCAAGACGCCATCTACAAGCACACCGGCTTCCAGGTTAAGATCGTCGCCAAAAAACACTCATCCTTCATTGAGTTGGTGAAGAGTAAGGGCACCCATGCCAATGCACTGACCAACGTGCCCGCAGTCCTACTCAAGGCCGGGAATTGCATACCTTGTGCATTGTGGCACATCGTGCCCCTCTCCAGACCGAATGTGACCAGTGCCATATCTGATGAAGCTCTGCCGCGGAATGTCGAGGCAGCGAAGCTCCGCTACAGGGACTACCGTTCGCTGTCGTCCCTATGCTCCGTGGATCTTGCCTGTTGCGTCGGTCTCCCAGCATCACACATCAAGTCTTTTATTCTGCATTACGAAGGCGACGGTGTTCCCCACTGTGTGGCCGTTCGAGTAGACGGTCCTGGAGTTAGTGCAACCGTCATTGATGGTGCCACAGTGTATAGACTCGATATGAAAACCCTTCAAGAGATGCACTGTGCTGCGGTGGACCATGCTACTGTGGTATCGTACTGGAAGCGGGATCCCAAAGACAAGCTCGATGAGAAGGCGGCCTTGCTCCTGGACATGGTCGCTGGTACTCCTGATAACTCCGATGATTCACATGAAGACGTGGGGGGTCACGGAGCATCAACCCTGGGCTACAACAGAATCACTGGGGACGAAAACGACGCTCCTGTTATCTCTGATAACATCCTTTCTTCTCTGTGTCGTGAAAGGGATTCTGTTATAGAGAATCTGGCGAACATGGCACCTATGGTTGATGGGAGAAGAAGATGTCCTTTCTGTCCATTTCGGTCTTTTGCACAACTCCGACTTCTCCGAACTCATGTGCACAAGCACCACACCGCAAAGAATCAGTTCGTGTACTCCGGGACCAAGCAGGTGAAAGTCATTTTGGCACTCTATGACCATGCTGCATCGTCCCAGACGTCTGTATCGGATTTCTTGCAGGCGAGTGCATCTCTGATGCGGAGAACCATAGAGCCTGCCCTCGGAGAGCGCATCAGTTACATAGACAAACAGATAAGGCTGGTTCTCGATGCAGCGGGACCTCGATATGTCAATCTGTCAGCAATTGGCTCCACACTGCAGGTCAGACGAGCACTCAATCTCTACTACACACACTCCTTCGCCGACCTGCTGCTCCGCGAAATGATCATGGGACATGCCCAGGTGCCTGGCGGAATAGCTGTATGCCGCATGACTTTTTTTTTTGAACATATGACAATCTCATAGTGTCATACTAAGGTGAGATCTCTGGCCGTTAGATGCCACATGGCGGCCATGGAAGCAGGGAGCAGACTTTCCACTCTGCTCCCCACATGGTCTACACGCTGGATGCCCATGCTGGAGGATATCACCAGCTCCAATGCTTTCCAAAACAAAATGGAGAAAATGACGGAAGCCCTCATGTGCGGTGATGAGTGGCATTATATTAGTATGGATGCCACTCTCAAACTCTGCATGAAGGTCATGGGGCAGGCTCCCTATCGAGCACCCAAGCAAGTGCGAGACGAGGCTCCATTCGACGACACCACCGCATGGAGACGATTACTGACTATTCGCGGCAGGACCGGGGCTGTCCTTATGATGCACCCTCTCCAGAGCGAATCCTCCGAACAGATAGTGGAGGCCATGCAACAGAACTTCTCCGTGGAGCAGTTGAACTCGGTGCATCATGTTGGCACTGACAGCCCGTCAGAAAAACTACTTGCCCAACTGCAGTTGATCTGTCCGAACCTGAAGTCTCTCATGCTGGACCCGATTCACTTGGCGATCGTGTACGAGTACGGATTTTGGAATAAGAAGAGTGCCGGTTCTAAACAACTTCGCCGCATTCTCCTGAAATTCGTTGCCGTGGACACGACTACAGACCAGCAGTACTGGCAGTCGCCGTATGACGGCAGCATGGCGCGACCACTTGGTGACGAAGAAACCCGAGTGAGGAACATGATCCTCGACTGCTCGATGTCCGACAGCCACACGGCTCGCCTGCTGGACAGTCTCAACCCGGATGTGCCCTTCATGCGTCGCCTTGATTTCATCAAAGCAGTGGCTGCATTATGCCGTCGGTACAAACATGAGGTCACACGCAAAGCGGCGGGCCCCAACAAAGAGATCAACAAGATACTTTGGTCAGCATGTGCGCCGGATAGGGTGGAATGGCTGATGAATAACATCAGGGTCCGCCACTCCATCAGGACGTCTTATCTCTGGTTTATACCGAGCGGCACATCCAGCAATGAAGCCCTGCATGCTGAAATCAATTCCTGGACCAGGACCACTAACGTAATGCACAGATCCACGTTAGCACTGAAGTTGCAGTATTTTATGTACATCAAGACACTGCAACATCATTTGTCTACTCGATTTCCGATGTCTCATGTCGTGAGCGCAAGCATGCTCCTTGGACGGGCCCTCCATGAATCCATATGGACTCATGAAGAATGGAATGCATGGTGTGCCCAGCAGCAGACCGCCGGCCCTCAGTGCAAGGCTGAACTGCCCCTGGCAAAGTCCAGACTGCAGGAAGTTCGACTAGTCAGGCGGTGGGTCAACAAGAAGCCGGCCATCCGTCCGAATAGACTGGGTGGTCGGAGGAAGCGGGCGACTCCTATATCGGTCAAACGCATCCACACTTTGAGAAGTGCGGGCGTAAAGCGCCCCGCCTCGTAAGATGCAGGCAGCACGCTGTGTTCGCATTTAAACAAGGGCCGAGGGTTTCTGTGCGAATCCGGACTGAGTATGCTCTACACGTATGGGCTGTACCTGACGACAGCCGCCTGCCAGGTGATCTGAAACCTTGCTGGAGTGGTGGGCAACTCGGACCATATAGAAGCAGGGCGGACGACTTGCGCTTATACGTTAGCCTTGCATCAGTAAGCTCCTTGCATTGTTTATAACTGCTTCGATATAAGGCCTTTCTTGAACACACGATCAGACACGCCGACATACAACACATATGTCCTTAGCGTGACTGCTCCAGTACAAATGTCTTATTTTTCGACAGTATACAACGTCCTGTCCGACAAGCTGAGTACCAAGGAGTGTTTTGGGTGCCTTTGACATGGATGTCTGTTCCCAACTCAAGTTACCGACATTGTATATCGATTTTCCATGTATCGCAAGATCACTAAACCGAAAACAAGACTGTACGTGAGTTCGATCCATGAGATGGTGCCAGTCATTGGACTGGTGTAGAAGACGATGCATACATCATTTGTGCATGCCGACCGAGAGGTGATTCATACAGGGTATTTGGATATTCTTTATTAAAGCATGTCAGAAGACGTGTCTGAAACCTTTGGGTGTTGTGTCTGCACGCTGTCTAATATGCCTATGCAGGATTTAGCTAGGGGGCTTTATATTGTATATATAAAGGGCTAGCAAAATATACCCTAAAGGTGTCGGGCTCATATATATATATATATATGTATACAT
>CAJNDV010002002.1:0-22537 GCA_905221635.1 Symbiodinium sp. CCMP2456
GAAGGCTCGTCTCAAGGGCAGCCGCAGTTCTAGCAGAGCAAATGTAGGGGCCTTAATAAAGTACCTATACTATTTTTTTTGGGGGGGGGGAGGGGGGCCTTCTTATAGTTATATACCATATAATGTACCACCCAAAATCCGATTCTAATTATGAAGGCCCCTACGTTGCACTCATTTTCGGCCGCTCTTGGCCGGTCCCAGGACCCATCGGTGCCGAACACTGAGAAGGTGGACAGCGGCAAAGGCTCGAGCTCAAGCGCTGGGAGTCTTCGGGTTTGACAATCTTGTTACCCAAGGGCTCCCATGTAGTTCCTTTAGGGTTTAGGGTTTAAGGTTTAGGGTTTAGGGTATACCATACTTCCTTACCAAAAAACCGTAACAGATCCAGAAAGGAACTACATTGGAGCTCCTGGGTATAGGTGCCCGTCAACAAGGCTTCTTTTTTGCGGGAGTTGGGAACGTGTCTGATCAGACTTTATCTGAGTTTATTTTCAGCTTCGGGCTTCCAGTTACTGGACCTTTCACGAGGAGCCCTCTGATTGGCGTCCTAAACCCGAAACCGGAAGCTTTGGACTCTAAACCTTTGCGGACTAACCTGCCTAAAGGTCCCGAAAAGCCCCTGACAGCCTCTTGCAGGAGTTCCGCCGCTTGCTCTTCTGCAGCGCTCCAATGATACTCAGATGAGGGACCCCGGGCTCTTTGGACCAGGGTGTTTCTGTTCAGTGTCGGTCCTCATTGTAATTCCGGGCTCACAGTCTCAGAGGCTTTTAGCCGGAGCTTTCAACCGAAGGACGTCTTCAAGCTCCTTCGCAGCTCCACTTCTGTGATCCAGTGGTACTTGGAGCAGCTGACCTTCCCAAAGTACATGAGGCGGGGTACAGAATTCCGTCATGCTGTTCGTTCAACCCAGTCAAGACGTTTGATCATGGCTGGCTGCGCAACCCAGCTTTTGGTGCTGTTGCCACTCCTGTGGGTCAGTCAAATGGGACTTTCCGAAAATTTGCGTACTTTATTTTGGGGTCCTTATAATCAGGATCTTATTATTTAGGGTACTATATTAGGGTCTCCTATTTTCGGAAACCCCCAAATTCCTGGTGGGAAAGACGACGTGCCAGGTTCCAGAACAAGAAGCTTTCGGCAAGTGGACAGGAGACTCGTGGAGCCGCTGGAGCGTTCGGCGTCATTTTTGTGAGTCGTGCCAGGGGTTCGAGTTCCCGGCAGTTCGTGTCTATTCCTGCAGCAGGGAGGGGATAAGTTGTACCTGGACCCCAAGAGTATGTAGAATAATAGCCCTCTTTAGGTGTTGGGCCATTATTTTGCCTACTTTTGGGGGTTTCGGTAGGGTCCTAGACCGAAACCAAGGCTTAAAGTTCAAAGAACCAAAATGCAATCGGAGACCTGGATGACAGGATACTTTTGGGGTCCAGGGAGGGGCCTAAACCTAAACCGAAACCAAGGCTTAAAGTTTAAAGAACGGGCCTCTAAATGCGATCGGAGACCTGGATGACAGGAGCTTGGGGCCGAGATGCTCTTCGCCCGCCTTGAACTCAGAGTTTTGCTTTGGTTTCTAATGTAGGGGCACCCTAAACCCTAAACCCTAAACCCTAAACCCTACCTTATTTTCATTATAGTGGAATGGGCCCCAAAACCGTATGCGCGCGTGTAGACTTCTAGCAGCAGAGGAGGAGGCAGACTAGGAGCAAACTGAGTAGTCAGTGGTCGTCGTAGTAGCAGTAACTACCGTATCTACCTTGTGGTATAAGTGATGCTAGTCGCCACTACGACAATGAAAACAGGAAGCACTCCCACCATCATCCTCCAGTGAACTCGCTATCAGGTCGCGTCGGCTTCAGCGGCACCCCAACCGAGTTGCTTCCCAAGGGCCTTGGCCGCTGCCACTTCGCGTCGGGGACTCGGATCCATCTTCCCAGAAGTACGTCAGCTGTCATCTCCGCTGTGGAGCTGCGTAATATAGGGGCCTTAGACATTACCTATACTATTTCGGGGGGTTCCTTCTTATAGTTATAGTATAATAATGGGCCCCAAAAACCCTATTCTAGTTTGTAAGGCCCCCATGTTAATCGTGTTCTATTCGCGGACAAATGGTCATCTTACCAGCAAAAGCCCCCCAGGCCGGGTGATGACGCTGCGATGTTTACGACCCTGACCGATCCGGTGGTCATGAGCTTCAAGCAGGCACACCGTAGGGTTTAGGGTTTAGGGATTCGGGTTTAGGCCGAAGGGGGAGGCCCTCGTTGCATGGCAAATCTTCTCGGCGGCCGGGGTTTAAGAGGGCGGGCAGAATGTCAAGAGGGAGCCCTTGGTAGCAACATGCGTCCCTGCTGTAGTAGCTTTCAGGCTTGGCAAGCCCTATGCGACAGTAATGATTCCTGCGGTCGCGCTGTGCAGCTCCTTGAGCATTCCCCTGGTCAATTCAATGGTCCGCATGCTAAAACTGTTGGATGATTTGCGGAATTGGAAGGGCAGTTCCCCCCCCCCTGTCTTGGCATCGGTTGGCTTCTTGCGGTCTTGCCAGATCGACGGCCAGTGGAAAGTGAACACTCTGCTGGAGAACGTGGTAGCTGAGGCCGCAGCCTGCTGTGTCTTGTCAGATAACTTAACAGACGGAGCAAGGCAACTCTGGTACGCATAGGTGCTTTACAAACAGAAGCCCTAATTTACTGAGCCACAAATCCTAGACCTTCATTCTCACGCCCTCGACCCGAAACCAAAGCTTCTTAGAGCCATCGAAGGCCGTGGACTCTACTGGAAGACCCAGCCTGAAGAACTTGAGAACGAATACAGGGGCCTGAACAATTGGAATCGGGTTTCGGAGTATCCTACTCTAGATGTGCCACAGAACTCTATCATATATATATATATATTCTAGTGCCAAGTGTTACGGTCCTTATGTAGACCCATTTAGGGTGTGTCCTTCTGCTTTGGGATTATTTGAAGCTTTAATCCTGGGGAGTGGAAGTTTGAGCCAGCACTGTACCTGAAGATCCCAAGCGCCACGGGCGCCCACGAGCTCCCAAGCCACACCCCAAATAAGTCCAAACACCTTAAGCCCTACCTATAGTCTCCATTGTAGTTCCATTTTTTGGTTAAACCAATTCTATATTAAGGATTTTGTAAGGTATCCCCAAAAAGGAACTACAATGGAGACTATATAGGTAAACCTAAACCCTCCAGATGCATCCCCAACTCATACCATCCAAACCCTACATGTCTCCCTGACGATCACTTCCCTCAAGCCCTCAGGGCCTCCAGTTCGAAGCACTACCAATCCATCCCAAACAGCCTTTTAAACCTCAAACCCTACCCTAAATCCTGTTATGCCCTTATAGTTAGAAGGTTTAGGGTTTAGGGTTTAGGGAGAACTCTGATAGAACCCCCCACGCCCTACTTGGACGGTCCTGGAGGACGTAGAGGCCCTCATCGACACCGGGGCCTTGATCACGGGCATGTCAAACCTGGAGGCCAGAACACTTCCTATAGTCTCCATTGTAGTTCCTTTTTTTGGTTGAACCAATTTTATATTTAGGGTTCTATAAAGTAACCCAAAAAAGGAACTACAATGGAGACTACAGGTTAGTACTGTTAATGTAGAGGCCTCAATAATTACCTATATCATTTTGGGGGATCGATCCTTATAACCAAAATCCTATGCTGATTATTAAGGTGATTAGTACTGTTAGTCTTTCTGGGGATCTGGAATTGATTTTCGAAGGTTTAGGGTTTTGGGAGGTATTCTGGGGATCTGCTTGGTTTGCTAAAGGGTACAGAATATTTAGCACTGAACACCCCCTTATTCCGAAGAATTGCACAGCACTATCCCTGTCTGCAGCAGACCAGTAATTTTGTCTGCGCTCGAATGAGAGCAGTGCTTGAGGGCTTGAGGGATCCTGCTGGAAATTGGGAAACCCGAAACCCTAAACCCTAAACCCTGTCACGTTTGGGATCGAGGGGAGAATTGGTTTCTCAGCCGAATCACCCCCACCCCAGGTCGATTTTGCTTCGCTTGCGTGCAGTCTCTATCTCTGCCTCATGATAGGCTTTCAGGGTTTTTGTTGGTTTCCCATCTTTTATCCAGGGTTTGATCTGTGTATCAAGAGGCTTCTGGGAGATCCTAAGCCCGTACGTCTCTTCCGCGTAAAACATGATCGGAGCACCAGCGTCGCAGAGTCGAGGTGGCACAGTTCTTGGCCGGCCACAAAGATTTCAAGAAGTCGGCTGCTGGAGGCTCAGAGCTCCAAAAACGCAACTGCCATGGTTCTGCCTGGGTAGGATAGGGGTCTGAACAATAATTAGTCAGTAATAGTAATCGTAGTAGTAGTAGTAGTAGTAGTAGTAGTAGTTGTAGTTGTAGTAGTTGTTGTAGTTGTAGTTGTAGTTGTAGTTGTAGTTGTAGTAGTAGTAGTAGTAGTAGTAGTAGTAGTATTCCTCCATGATCCCTCTATAGTCATGCACCAGATGTCGGGCTTCGCCAGAAAGCTTTGCCTTCTCCTTGCCTTCTCCAGCAGTCTGAGGTTGTGTACCTGAACGAAGCCGATGCAAAGATGGTATACGTTCGCAAGACGACTCTCGGAAGTTCTTTCAGGTTTCCGATCTTATCATGGGAGAATGAATGTCACTGTGACATGCTGCCCCAGTTGCAAGCGCCTCGATTCATTGGTTGTGACGGCTGTATTCATTAGGGAAACTCCGCTGGTGTAGTCGTGAGGTCAAGGGTGCCGGCATGGTCCTTTCTGCAGTGGGTCATCTGAAATCCGAGGAAATCCACGATGAAGCTCGAGGACTGCGGCATTCCCTTGTCCGAGCGCTTCGCTTTCTACGACCAGGTGGGCACTGGGCCGGGCTTTGGTTCTCGCCAGCTCTTTGCTCAGGATGTACAGAGCAAAACGGGCGAGAGAGGGCGAGAGAACCCCATAGAATGAGACTCAGAGAGGGGTCGTGACGGTAGCATCGAGTTCTAAACCCTAAACCCTAAACCCTATTCCGCTTTGCAGCCGCTTTGAGGTGCACACTACGGGCATGGACATCCAGCACAAGCCGGATGCACGCGCCGTGCTCACCTTGGGCAAGGCCGCGGTTGTCATAAAATCAGACATAGTGTCCCTTCACCCTTCACATTTATTTATAGTCACCGTTAGTCCCCAGTGCAGTATAGTAGTGTCCCTTCATACTTATTTCTTTATAGTCACCATGAGTCATTAGTGCAGTATAATAGTGTCCCTTCACATTTCTGTATAGTCGCCGTGAGTCCCCAGTGCAGTATAATGTCCCCCAAACCTGTATGCTTGCCTAAGAGTTGGAGGTTGCTACTATTCTGACTCTCGCTCTAAAAGCAGACACCGCGTTTGCCTTGAAGAATGTAGCGCTCAAGGTTCAGGGACTGTCAAGGTCCGTGCATCGGGCAGGGGTGAAAAGTCGAGGGGTTCGGCTTGAATTTTGTCGCCATGGGTTCCATCGGCTGATCGTCATTGTTCCGGCCGTTGCATGAACTCCGTAATGGCTCTACAAAACCGTTTCATCCTTCATTGCATGAAAACGCCAAAGCCCCTATAACTATAGAAACAGTAAACGGACTCCTTGGCGACGCTCGCTTTTTTGAGCCAGGAAGTCCGTTGTTCAACTTTGTTGTATCTCCAAGCCAAGCTCAGCTACCCTCAGCAGGACATGGTTTGGAGGGACTACTGCCAGGCCGGAACCTGGAATCAAACTGCGATCGGTGACATGTGCAGCTAGTATTTCTACCATTTCTTGTCGCTGCAAAGACTTGCTTTGATGACAAGCAACCACTTCATTACTCAAAGCCTGGCAGAACTCAGGGTGCCTACCGCATGCGTGGCATCAATCGTGGCCAACGCGTCGTGGTCTATGCCATTCCGGAGGTTGGCCTCAGTCGTGCGGATCTTCAATCATGCCACAGAGCGCGTGAAACACGACCGCGGCCACAGTCAGGATCAACATCTGCTCCATCATCATGACAATGACGGCCATGCTAGATTTAACAACAGCCAAATCCACAAACACACGTTGAACATATTCGTCGTTATAGTATATAGTGGCGGGAATAGCGCGGGTAGGATAGGAAGGAATAGGAGCGGACTTCAAGCAATGGTCGTCATCGTCGTCGCAGCAGTGTATTGGTAGACCCGTCACACCGCTTGCCATACCCTTCGTGTTGTAACTACATTCGCCAGGAAGAACCACGAAGATGACAGTGACACCGGTTCCAATGCTCTGTCGTTCACTTGCACTTTGTCATTCACTAGCTAGTCCAGTTCTCGTACCACAGCAAGACGATAAGGCTGCTTGTGAAGAAGAGGGTGTTGACTATGATGTAGACGGTTCTCGCAGTCATCACAGCCATGAAGGTCATGATGATGATCATCTCATCATCATCGTCATCCTCATCCTCAACAACATCATCATCAACAACAGCAATGTCACCATCACCATCATCCTCACCATCACCATCACCATGACCATCATGAAAATCATCATCATCATCATCATCATCACCACCATCATCATCATCATCACAAGCATCATCGTCATCATCATCATCATCATCATCATCATCCACCACGGCCATGGTGCTCGTTTTCGCCGTGATGGTGCTGTTGCTGATGATGTTGAGGATCCTGCCGACAACGGACAGTGGCGATGATGTCACTGTGTGGTGGTATCATTCTTGCAAGAGGATTATCAGCCTATCTGCAGATCTGGACAGCTCCACCAAACAAAACGTGCCGTAACTCTGGAGGTCGCGAAGCTCATCGACACGTCCCTTGTGGGTGTGAATCTCAATGCTGAGCCGCTGAGGCGCGCCCTTGAAGCGGTAATCGCCATGTGGTACATGCAAGCCCCTGACTTGCTTGCATACTTGCGACAGCCCCGGTCTACACCGCAATTCCAAACCCTATGTGAGAGTGAGTATTCAGTCGTTGTGGTGTGATTTTCGTTATTGCTGCTCATTGTCATCATCACCATCATGATGATGATCACAGCCATTATTTCCCTAAGATTTCTCAAGCTACCCCCCCTAAACCCGAACTAAACCCCCGACCACAATCAGAGCGCGGCAGCACCAGGGTTCCTCTCGTGCGCGTGGTGGCCTGGCTGGTGCTGAACGGGCTCCGCTCCGAGCGTGTCCAAGCCGGGATGCTGAGGCGCGACATGGTGGGTTGTTGTTGTTGTTGTTGTTTTGTTTTTTTTACATGGGTTTGTGGAGTTTTAACGGGCTGTGTGAAGTATCAGCGATTACAGGGGTTTTGTCAGGTTTTGTAGAGGGGAGTTGCCTCAGAGTAGTTTCAACCCTCGGCAAGTTGGAACACTTTCCACGGCATGTGCGGTACGAAAATTATTTCGTGTTGCCGTAGCTTAAGTGCAATGCCGGCGGGAGCCACAGACCATCAGGAGATTCTACTAGCACCACTAATGCAACTATCCTGTTTCATGTGAAGTCGAGCACCTGGCGAAAATGCTTACACAGCGCGTCGTGTTGTGATAGAAGCGTCTCAGGCGGGAGGAGCTCGGCTTTCTTGCAACAAATGCAAGAGATGCCTTCAAACGAGTAACAGTCGTGCTCAAGTTGTTACTGTTGTCAGGATAATTCGTTTTCCGTGGACCCGTTTTCATGATCGGCATTAACATGCTAAAGTGCCAGCTACTGTGGCATGATCGCTAGATGTTTCATTATCAGCATGCTGACTAGGAGTACCGGTATACCTTTTGTTCGTTCCTTGTCGGAAGCTCGACATGGTAGCCCGAGACTGGAGCGAAGTATGGACGAAAAGCAGACCATGTACATAAGATGCGAGGAATATCTACCTAGACCTAAACTGTACAGATAGACAAGGTACAGTCATACATAGTATATACGCATGTGGTCATGCAGTCATGCGTCTTTAGTATAGAGTGTAAGTGTACGTACTTCAGCATTACAATTGCAATTACTCGCCCCGCTGCAGCAAAGCAGGTCTCAAGACTCTCACACGCTGTGGCGAAGGTGCTGCCACACTGCGATCCAAGAACGTCGGGTTTAGAGTCTAGGCTGCGGTCCTCAGTCCTACACCTTGCCTACACCCAAAAGATTCGAGCTTTGATTGCGAGGCTGGGCCCCGACATTATGAAAGCTGTAGTTGTTCACAAATTCTGTCCTACGTTCAAGCGATCATGGTGCTCTTATGGCCACCTCAGTCTTTGCAGAGCTTCGATGGAGCCTTCCCTCCTCAAGTATTCAAGCCCAGGATATCTGCTGACTGCTTTTCGTCAGGTTCAGGGTTTAGGGGGAACATGGCCGATTCATGATTGACAGTAAATTACTGTTTGAAGGAACCTTGATTTCTATATCATAGTTGGTCTGATTTCATGATTGAAATAGACATTGCGAGATTTTTGAATATATGTGGATTCCTTGCGACGAGGCTCAGAGAGCCCAAGCCGTCATTCTTGAGACATTGGTTGCGGGCTTAGGGTTTAGGGGGTTTAGGGTTGAGGGTTTAGGCTTTAGGATGTGCTGCGAGGGAACTTGGCCGGGCGAGCTTCCATCAAGCCTGTGTGCAAAGGGCTTGGGGTTTGAGTTTAAGGTTAGGGCTTGAAAGGCTTCCACCACCACCACCACCACCACTAACCACCACCGCCACGACACACCACCACCACCACCACCCACCACCAGCACCACCAGCACCACCACCACCACTACCACCACCACCACCACCAGCTGCCTGTCTCTTTCCAAGTTTTATGGTTTCTTATTTTGTTTTCTTCCCAAATATTCGGTTTCCCCGTAAATCATTCGAAACTATTCAGTTTTATTCAATATTCTGCAAGATTATGCTGTACCCTTGAACCCCCCAGTTTCGGCTCTGAGAAATACCATTTTTAAGAAAGACCCTCGACCTCATGAATGAGTAATGATAGTTTTTGTGGAGGAGTCAGTCGTTAAGGCTTGTGGTACCACAAAGGCGGTTGGTTTGATTTACATCCTTGGCCTCAAGCTGAGCCTAAAGCTTACGCACCTTGAACCACTCACCTGACCCTAAATCCTTAACGGGATGCCCTAACCCTAAACTTCCCTAAGCAGCTACCTAAACCGTAAATCACACATCTCTGTTGAAACACTCGCCGTCTCTCAGTAGACCCCACTGATCTTCACGAAGCGCAAGCTCAAAGAATGGGTGCCATCGAACAACATGCCTGAAGACACGATGGATGAAGTTTGTTATTTGTTGTATGTTGTTTCTGTTCTGTTGCTGCGCGCTGACATGGGACAAGACCGGCTAAGACGATGATGATCAAAGCAGTGACCATAGCAGGAGCTACACCGTAGGTGTGATCGTCATGACGATGATGGCGATGATGACGATGATGATGGTCATAATCAGCATAGTCATCATGATAACGGCGACAAATGGCGACGACATGCGATGACGATGTCGTTACATGCATTGCTGATTTTGGTCGTGCTGGGGACCACGACAATTAGAGTGAGCAGGTGCTGTACGATTTGTTCTTGTCGTGTTCATCGTGATTCTTGCTGGACTTGGTAGGCCGGCATATGCCTGGCTGCAAGAGCACTCGGAGGAGGCCAGTGGCGAGGAGGCCAGAGTTCAGACACACCAGAAATCGGGCTACTGGGTACACTTGGAGGGCTGGTGGGGTACGAAATATTCAAGGACAATGACGACGCTGGGGGTTTTCAGTACAGAGTTTAAGGTAGGATTTGGAAGTTTCACTGTTTGGATTGGTTTCAGTCTATGTGACGTGCGACGGACCTGTATGCTTTGCGTGATGTGCATCGGCCCGTTGAATCGGCTGCGGTTCGAGCAAAAGCACTGGGCAATCCTATGAGATGCCCCGCGCCTGGGATGAATCTGCTCGGGTTCACGTTGCTGAGCGCAGAAATTCAGGAATGGCAGATTTACAATATATACTATACTATCTACTATACTATACTGTATGAGCCAACCCTGGTTTCCCAGGATACTTGAGTCTTGCAAAGCGCGATGACCCCTGTACTACACTGTGATCTTCCCCTGTATCTCGAACGGTTTGAGGGGAGCGCCAAGCCGTGATTGAGCAGGCGAAGAAGCATCTTGACGTGTTCGAGGCAGCTGGAAGAAGCAAGCCTCTTGCTACCTGCTGCAGCATTCTCCGCCTGGTTTGAATATCTCGCTCCTGTTGCCTGCTATCCTGAACCACCCTACATACAGGGATGTCATGACAGCTTCCATGCATTTCCCATGCACTTTTCGATTGGTTTGGTTATGAATCGACAGGAACGTTGATGCAGGTCCACGCCCGAAAGCCTCATCCCCTGTAAAAACTTAAAGCTAATGCGAAAAGGTACGTCAGCACATGCAACAGGACCTCCCAAGAGGAAATCGTAGCCGACGAAGAGTTTCATACCTATTTCTACTATCCTTTCTACAGAGGACCTTATTCGGAACTGCGAACAGTAGCGAACATGCAGTACCGCTGATTTAGAACATACGAAATTTGAAATCGAATCTCCTGCAATATCTTGCACCTCGGAGCTTAATTGTGGCTTCGCAGCGCTGATCGCAAAACCCGAGCCTGAATCTCAAACTCCAGCGACCCAAAACCGCAAACCCAAACCCTAAACCCCAAAACGCCTCAAAACCCCTCAAAACCCCAAAACCCCACCCAAAAAACCCAAAACCCCAAAAGCCCCAAGCCGTCCCAAGTTCCCTTGAGACGACTCCGCAGGAGCCCCTCGACTTAGATCTGGCGTCGACCATTCCGAGGCCTTCATAAAACAACCATAAAATACTGCCTATAGTCTCCATTGTAGTTCCTTTTTGGGGGATACCTTATAGAATCCTTAATATAAAATTAATTGGTTTAGCCCAAAAAAAGGAACTACAATGGAGACTATAGGTATAATTAGTAATTAGGGTTTAGGGTTTCTCTAGGGTTTAGGGTATCTTTAGGGTTTAGGGTTTCTTTAGGGTTTAGGGTATCTTTAGGGTTTAGGGTTTCTTTAGGGTTTAGGGTTTCTTTAGGGTTTAGGGTTTCCTTAGGGTTTAGGGTTTAGGGTATACTTATAATATAGCAATCGTACTATTTTTGACACTGTAGCTGCTATGCGATGCTCCATGCATACAGTAGAAGCCCAAAAGTTGGAAGAAACCCAACAGCCTCAAACATTAAGAACAATGTATGGGGAATCCCAGCACTATTTGTCTTTTAATCAGGTTTCCAACTTTTGGGGGTTTACTATAAGGGTGGTTGTCAAAATTATGGTCCCTTTTTGGGTCCTGATTATAGTACGGCACCTATTATTCAGGGTACCCCAAAAGGGACCATAAAATTGACAACTACCCATAAGAGACTGCATGAGGAGTTCAGACCCCGGCTCGTCGCCACATGAGAACAGACTTTTAGGTATTAGGGGTTAAAGTTGGTCAGGGACTAGTATAGGGGCCTTAAGAATTGCCTATATTATTTTGGGGGCTCCTTAAGTATACTTATAGCATAATGGGCCCCAAAACCCTATTCTAATTATGAAGGCTCCTATATTAGTCTTGCGCCGCCAAGAAGCCGCTCGAAGGCCCAAGAGCCTGGCAGAAGCCATTGAGGAGCGAGCCAAGGACAAGGAATGGCCGGGGCACTCAGGCTTCTTTCGGGGTTGAACATACGTCATCTCGATCTTCTTAGCTGGAGCTCCCCTCCCAGAAAAGGACCCAAGCATAAGGAGGGTTTGGACATGGTGTGAAAAAACATCATGCACAGGCTTTAGGGTTGAGGGTGCGAACCTCCTTGCGGACGATTTTGAAAACAGCTTTCCAGTCTGCTTTGCAGCAATTGCCCTCCACACCAGGAACTACCCCTGCAAAGCCTCCATCCGGCAATCCAGTGTGGAAGGTCAAGAAAGCTTACAAGCACTAACTATGAGTATTCGCCTACATGAACATCAACGAACCCCGAATTCCCAAACCCGAGCTCTAAGCTATTCCATGTATTTGGGCCCCTATACCACCAGTAGTAACCTTATTATAGGAAGTATAGTAACCTTATTATAGGAAGTATAGTATCCTTATTATAGGAAGTATAGTATCCTTATTATAGGAAGTATCGTAACCTTATTATAGTAAGTATAGTAACCTTATAGGCCACGAGGAATCTCAAGACTGCAAACGAGGCTGCTCGGCAAGGAGCAGCTGGCAGAGCTCCAGCGCCTGGTTGGCGTCTCCGCGGAGTCGGAGCAGGTCCAAAGTTTTAGGGTTTAGCGTTTAGGCGTTTAGGCGTTTAGGGTTTAGGGTTTAGGGTTTAGGGTTTAGGGTTTAGGGGTTTAGGGGTTTAGGGTTTAGGGTTTAGGGTTTAGGGGTTTAGGGTTTAAACGGTTTAGGGAGGATCCTGGGATGTTTTGTTTTCTGGGTGTCGCCTTTGGGATTTAGGCTTTCATGCCGTTTCGAGCCCAGGTTTGGTCATGTCTGCCCGTTAAGTGTAGTGTAGATTGTACCTGTAGTCTCCATTGTAGTTCTTTTTAGGGGATACCTTATAAAATCCGTAATATAGAATTGGTTTAACCAAAAAAAGGAACTACAATGGAGACTATAGGTAGGAGAGAAGAGTCTCAGGTTTGCTGTCCAAGCTGCCAGTGGCTTAGGAGCTGAGCCAGACGGCCCACGCCCAACAGGTGATTTCAGGCTTTACTCCCTGGCTCATTGTCATTGTGCAGTTTGGGCTGGACCCTAAACCCTAAAACCTAAACCCTAGACCTGATGCTTATGCTACGGCTCACGCTCATGCGCATTTCCAAGATCGTGCAGGTGACTGTCAGCACTGCAGACCAGGAGCAGCAGCAAGAGCAGGACGGGGCATAGACACCGAACCAAGGCTGACATGTTCGTCCTTCATGCGCAAGACTATCTCATGAAGTGACGCCCAGTATGCAACAACCTCCGAAGATGAAGTGCGGGGGATCTTTGGCAATCGCCTCTTAAGTGTGTGATCATGACTCTGACGCTTTCTGACGTCAATAGAGTCCCTCGATTCGGACAAAGCTCAGTTTCTTGGGAAGCTGATACCGAAGAATAGAAGAATATAGCCGACACGAGAGTTGCGAGAATCCATACCTAATACCAAAACGCAAACCCTTCTGCTTATATCCACATTCGGTCCTTCCTCACATGCCGCCGAGTGCCATGAGCTGTCTGCTTGTAAGTACAGAGTGACAGATCCTGATCTTTCACTTGCCCAAGTCACCTACTGCCAGATCACGTCATGCTACGGCATCTTGCACTCAGTCTGTGTCCATACGTCAATACGCTTAATATACGCAGACATACTACATCTATAGTCATCCCACCCGACAGGAGCAGGAGCAGGAACAGGAACAGGAGATCGAGATTGAGAAGTTCGCAGACCTAGGCTTGCAGAACTCTCCGTGGAATGGGGCCTGTAACTACGAATGTACAGGAATTCTGGGAGCGCCCAGGCTTTTGATCTGGGATCTGAGGGGTTTGGAGTTGAACTCAGGAAACTCAAGGGAACCCCGCTCTCGACATGTCTGCAACGGAGACTAGAGCGACGAGGCTTCCTGAGGTGCTCACAACTGCAAAGCACGGTGTGTTCAAAAAGAAAGTTGTGCATAACTCGGGAGACTCTTGTGCACGAAAACAGAACAGAAGCCAAGTCTCCATGTGTCTCTCGCTCTTCCTTCCTTTCTTCCTTCTCTCTCGCTCTCTCTTTCTCTTGTTCCCTCTCGTGCTGTGCATACATCCAGCGCCGCCTTCGACCATACACTTGGTTTTGAGTGTGAAAGAGCCTCAGCCACCCTGCCTTCAGCTCTAACCGCCTCCAACCTAAAACTCCAAGCCTCAGCCCCGAAGCCCAAAGCACTCTACGCTTAGCCCATGAAGCCCGAATCACGGCACGGCACCCGCTCCTTCAGGCCTTGATTCTTGAACCCTCAGCCCGAGAGCCCCAACAACTTCCTAAACCCTACACCTTGAGCCATGAACCCTAAGCCCTAGACCCATAAACCCGGAAACCCTACACCCGAATGCCCAAACACCCTGCTTGGGCGAGGCTTCCAGCGAGACGGAGAACGGCCGCTGTCTTGGAGCTACGAACTCCTTACGCAGGGCCGCGAGGCAAGCGACGAAGAGCTCCGAAAGCCAGTAGAAACACCAAAGACTGAATACATGTCCCAAAGTCTACGTACTGTACGGAAATAGTTCGTGTTGTTGGACCAAAATATCCAATATTCAATATATACTGTTGAGGCCAAATTACCCACTACATACGTATAGTATCCTCTAGTGCCCAAATACCTGCTAGATAGGTACGACCATGTAGGCGCAATATATCTTAGGCGGAGTCCATTGCTTCGGAGGCGTGGGCTTTTGGGGGGCGTGCAGGGTTCTAGGGCTGCGGATACACTGAGTGTCGCAGTGTCCCAATGAAGCTGGCTTAACAGTCATCTGGGTAGTTGTCAAAATTATGGTCCCTTTTGGGGTACCCTAAATAATAGGTGCCGTATTATAATAAGGACCCAAGAAGGGACCAACCACCCATCTAAATTGGACCTTGCTCTCGTCGTCGATCCGTTGCTCAGCCGAGTGTCCTCCATGAAGCATTTCAGTCTCTGAGACCTCTGCGGGTTCCTCCCATCCTCCAAGTTTCCCAACATGTAGTTCCATGACCCGTCCGTAGTACGACATCTATCGGAGCTCTTTGTCTTATTGGCTTTGTTGATGACATACTGCATCTTTCTGCTATCTTATGGAGAGGCCTTGATTTCTGTGACTCTGTCGCAGGCTGCGGTCGGCCTGGATCGTGAGCGACCCTTCTACGAGGCAGCTTCGGTGGCTTGTGATGGTGCTTTGGCAGTGTCTGTTTGAAGTAGAGTCTCTCGGCGTCTTCGAGCCTGGGCTCAGGCCAAGAACTTCCAGCTGTACAAGAAGCAGCCCTTGAACTTCCCGGAAGATTTGCTTCTCAGCCGGCTACCAGTCTGAATTCAGACATCGAACACCTGCCGCGCCACATGGACTCCCAAAGACTCCCGAGCTTGTCAGTTGTGCTCCAGGAACTACTTCAACCGCTATTGGCTGGGCCATCGTCGGCTGAAGAATGCCGTGATGCTCCTGGCCTGCATTGCTGAAGCACGACAGCCTTGCAAGCTTGCCGCATAATGCTGCAAGAGCATGCGGCAAGTGTAGATTCGGTAGTAGTGTCCTCATAGTAACACCCAAATCTATAAATACTTGCAAGGAGCGCAACATACCCCCACCAAAACCGTTACGACATACATCCTACCCATACCACCACCAAAACCGTTACATGCATCCTACCCATGCCGTTTAGATCACGTGCTCGTTCTCATAACTGCGGCTGATGTAGTGGCTGTGGTGCTGCAATCCCCATGAGCTCACGACGGGTTGAGCTGCAGGATGTTGGAGTGGATCCCTCGTGTTGGCGAGCTCAAGGAACAAGCGCGTGAGGCGGGATGAAGAGTAGTCCTCCGCAGCGGGTCCCCCTCCGTCCTCTGACCTGGAGTGGTTGCTTTCCATTGTGAATGCATCTTGGTGATGCGTCCTGTGTATCCTTTTCCTTTTCCGCGGCGAGCATCTGGCATTAGGCCTTCGTCGAAATCTCACCCCTTTCTCCCAACACTACCACGTCTTGTTCGTAGTTTTGGTTCACTTTCTTTCGTTGTGGAAACATCGATCATATACTCTAGTCTGGGGTCCAAGGCAGTGTCTTATTGGTAGTTAGTGTAGTCGAGCTGTCGTCGTCAGAATGATGCTTCTTCGTCTCAACGTATCGGACTCATGGTATCTAACGACGATGCAGTAATCATGATGATGGTAGAGATTACGGCCATGTTCAGCATGATTAGAATGACAGAGATTCCGCTGCTGTTGATGAACATGACAATGACTAACATTGTGGGGGTGATCATGGTTGCAATTTGATTAGTACCGTCCTTGGTCGAGATACCCCTGAAGGCCTGGACTAGCGAAGAGGAGGCGCAGCTTCTGGACATCTGGAGCGTGCTGACCAAGGCCCCCGGCATTCGGTCGCCATACCGGTAGGAGGGGTATGATACGATATGTAGAGAGAGTTTAAGTTAGTCAGCTTCGCACATGTGAGGTTGTCAAGAGCATGCTTCTGATGTCAAGAATTGGATCAGTAAAGATGGCCTGCTGCTTAACTCCTTGTCCACCATGTAACAACATCAGCACCCTGTCCATGACCTCACGATCACCGCAACTATCATCACCAGAATCACCATCATCTCCACTCATCGCCGACACCGCCAATATCCCCCACCAACGCCACCAGGTCCATCGCCGTCACCTTCACCAGCAGAATCAACAGCAATCGCCGCCACCGCCACCACCACCACCACCACCACACCACCACACCACCACCACCACCACCACCACCACCACCACCACCACCACCACCACCACCACCACCGCGACCACCATCATCATCATCATCGTCATGCTTCAACGATTTAGATCAGCGTCGGCAGGCATGCATCATCATCGTCACCATCCTTCTTCGTTTTCTCGCTACGTTGACCAAAAAATCCAGTGTGCTGGCTTGGATGGTGATAGTGCTGTGATTGCAAAGACCTTGCAGGACACTGCCAAGGACAAGCCGACAGACCAGGCTTTCTGGGCAAGAGGTTGCATATTCACTGTTGCACGATATAACCCATGGCTGCTAGCGTAATCCGTTCAGTCAGAAATTGCAATGGCAACGGAATCGATGTATTCGGCGCGTGTGTCGAGGTTGGACTGAGATGAACTAATGAGGCCATCAGCTCCCCCCCGTTTCCTCGACATCTCTTTATCGGGAAGAAGTTTCCGGACCTACAGCATACCAGCAACTACGTCAGCCCTGGTGCAAGCAGATTGATATATTCTTGACTTCGAATGTCAACGACTCCTCGACCAGAAGGTTCGAGGATCCTGCAAAAATGCTGTCGCCAGGTGAAACGGGCCACCGGGAGCATCAATGGGGCGGTCCTGAAGGCCTGGAGCTGTACTGTCGACGTGATCGTATGGAGAATTTTTTTGCTCCAACTACTTCGGGCTTTTCCTCGACGCATAAGACTTGCTCTAGTATTGACATAGCGAATCGATCTCTTGTCGACCTACAGTACCTCCATACCATTCACCAAGGAACATGAAGCCCTGTTTTATGACAGAGACACTGTCTCTTGTTGCGAACGTCGCAGTCATGCCAGCAAAGCAACACACTCCTCAGGCCGCGAAGGATTCTTTCCTTCTCGTTATTTGATACTCATCTCTGGTCATTTGTTACCGACTATCTGTCGAGGGTTTTGAGGCATGCAGCAGCGGATAGTTTTGTCGTGATACTCGTCATCGTTCAAGAACAGAGTAGACATGACCAAGGCATGATGCAACATGCAGCTGCCTGTGTACTACAGTTCTCCTTCTTCGTGCGCTTAAACTGGCAGGCCTGTGCCTAAATTCTCAACTCTGAAACCCTGAACCCCAAATCCAAAAATCTGAACCTTAAACTCCCGAACCCTACTCCTACTGAAACTTGGCGGCGGTTCAGATCAGGACCTGCAGAGTGCGCTCCATGGGCTCCCAGAGCCCACGCGCTTCGCTGCCTTCCTTGCGGCCTGGGAGCCCAGCTTCGCGACCGATATCGCGCATCAGACCTATTTATTATTGTTGCTATTTCTGTGATTGCGACTTTTATTGTAATTAGTATTCGCATTGGTATTAGTGCGAGTACTAGTATTAAGTTAGTTAGTATTGGCAATAGTAATTAATAGTAATAGTTTGAGTAATTATTCGTGTTAGTATTAGTATTCTTGGTAGTGTTATTAGTAGTAGTTTTATTATCATTATTGTGGTTATGATTACGATTTCCATTCTGCTTCGTCGTAGGCATGTTCTTATTACTATCACTATTATTCTTAAATGATACCTCCTTGGAGACACGTCGCTAGACTGGTCTGCAAGATTCATCACCATGAACCCATGGTGATAACGTTTGATACCCAACATCATGAAGCTCCGTTCACACGGTTCACCACAGCCTTCAAGCGTGCGTGTTGAATAAGAGCCGCCGCTCGAGCCGTTAACGACGCATAGCACTGTTCATTTCGCCTTGCCCAAGCTAGGTGGCAGGCTGGATACTTTAGGATTCTTTAAACGCCCATGTGAAGACACGAATCTACGAAAGTGCCCACCCTTCCCATATTTCTGGTTTACTCTTCAAGATTAATGACAAAACTGCTTACAGATAGTCAAGAATTTCTCCAACCCAACCCCTATGCTAGCATCCTGAACCCTAACCGCCAAGCCCTAAGCTTCAGAACCCCAAAACCCAACCCTCTTAAAAGATAACCACCACACGAGAAACTTCAACAAACTGAAATCCCCAATCCTACAAATCTACTGTAGCGCCTCCTAGAAGACTAAACCCCAGCTTAGGGGCCTGAATGAAGCCAAGGTTTTTTGGGGTTTGTTGTACTATCATATATAGCAGGGAAGCCTGAGGATAGTGTACTCCTACTTTATTGAGGGAAATATCGGAAAGCGTGTATTCTATGTGTGTATATATATATATATGTGTGTGTACATAAAGTATTATACAACATAGTATTATCGTGTATGATATAGTATAGTATAGAATGTAACATCATATATTATGATATACATACACGATATGTTTCTTGAATCCTGACGCCAAGGACTTGGCAAACCACGGCGCGGAGTTGACTTCAGAGCAGTCGCAGGGGTCCTCCGAGGCCTGGAAGGGTGTGGCGGACGAGCCCTTCAGGGCTCCGGGTTCCTTTAAGGGTTCTTTTAAGGGCTCCTCTAAGGGTTCCAAGGGTTCCCTTAAGGGTTCCCTTAAGGGCTCCTTTAAGGAGGGTTCCTTTAAGGAGGGTTCCTTTAAGGGTTCCCTTAAGGGCTCCTCTAAGGGTTCCTTGTAAGGTTTCCCTTACGGGCTCCTTCAAGGGTTCCCTTAAGGGCTCATTTAAGGGTTCCTTTAAGGGCCCCTTTACGGGCACCGCTAAGGGCTCCTTTAAGGGCTCCTGGTCTGAACGATTTGGAATAGGGTTTCGTGGAATATTCTATGAGCAAGATGCGAGGTATCTACCCATGAGGAACCTCAAGGACTAGTATTGTTGGTTATTCAGGCCTCCAGATTGGGACTTGACGGTGTAGGGGTTTTAGGGGTTTGGGGTTCAGAGATTGGCATGTAGGGCTTAGGGGTTCGGGGTTGTAGGATTTAAGGTCGGGGAGTCAGCCCCCTCAACTCCACCTTTCGACCCGTAACACTAAGGACTAAAGACTCTCAAGCATCAGGAGCCCCTGACCTCAATCCTCGACCATAACAGCCAAACTCGAAAATGAGAAAACCCAGAACGTACTAACGGCTTGACCAGTGGCCAGGAGGAAGAGCTGCGGAAACGGCAGGCCGAGATCGTATTCAATGGGAGTCCTTTCTCGGGCTCGGCAGTTTGGTGTTTGGACTATGGCCTTTGACTGGGATACCTGCTGGTTGATTTGAGTGAGGTGTTGATGATGATCAGAAGCAGCTGTGCGTAACAAACAGCATACCCTTCTCGATCATCGTCATTGGTAGTTTCGCGGTTTTGGTTGATACGAAGACCGACGAACTGCGAGCCGCGAGTAATAGGCTTAGGGCTTAAGGCCTGCACATGCCCTCAGCGTGGATTATCGGTCATATGCTGTAGGTATGATGGTGACAGGTTGAGTGTTGTCGAGACGTTAGTATTCAACCATATCTTGATGACAAGACCTGACTGACTAGCAAAGGTAGCCAATCAGCCGAAGCAAGGTTAAAGATGACAGAACCATAACGAGACCGGCAAGGACCGATTGCACGGTACGCCCCGTGCCCCGAAGCCCACTTGTTCAATCCTTCAGACCTTCATATAATGTTGAATAGTATTAAACATATTTTGTATATATATATATACATATTTTTTCTATATATGTGTTTCATATTATATATAATACACAATATATAATATACGCATACAATGTGTATATATATATATACATATGCCCATATATATATATATATATAGATACTATTATATAGTGTATATATATATATACATGTGTATAATTACAAGGCGAATTTCGCCTGCTTCCGGTCGCTGCTGGGAAACCATCGAAATCCGCCCCTCGAGGCTGGCTGATTGCTACCACGACTGCCACCAACACTCCTTCCACTAGGGTTTAGGGTTTTGGGGTATTGGGGTTTTGGGGTAAGGGTTTAGGGTTTAGGGACCACGACTACGACTACTACTTGATCTTTTTTAGTGTTCGTATTGGCGTATGAATGCTTCCATTGGTTTTGAGCTCGTGTAGGATAGCAATGGCGCACGTAAGCAGTCTTTCTTCTGGCCAGGGATTTATAGCGCTTAAGGGTGTGGCCGACTAATTGTGGGCGTCCCATTCCAGCAAGCATACCAAACGTAGCGGACGTAGCGTTCTGGCGCCTCACAGGCCTCATCGGAAACCTCCAAGTCTAAAGTTATGCAAGATTGCTTCATGGCAGAATCAGTCTAAGTAGGTGCCACGATGGCAGCCGGGCGAACAAGGATCAAGGACATGCCTCCGAATATGATGAAGCATGCTTCGGTCCCGAAGCTATCGCTTCTACATTCTGAGGAGTCAGGACTCCGTGAACCGAATCCATTGTCCGCCAATATCAATATCCGCCCACGTCAAAAACCTCTACCGTAAGCATTGTGTACCTGGCGCACTTGGTGGTGCGACCAAAACCGAGAAGACAATAGAACATGAAATTGGTTGAGATGCCTACAAGCATAATTGGAATCATAAGTGGTTTTCAATCACAAATGAGGACTGAACAGAGAGAGGGAGAAAGAGAGAGAGAGGGAAAGAGAAAGAAACGATCAGGCTTCGCACATAATAGTTGTTGGTGCATACAGAAGAGTATATATATATATACACACATACATATACATGCATATACATAAGCCATATGTGTATATGTGTATATGTATGTATACGTCGTACATTTATAGTTAGATGTTTATCTTTTTATTTTCACGTCTTTCCATCTCAGCTGTTGTCCTGTGACGATAGTTCAATTGCAAGGCCGGGCGTCTCTACATCCTCCTCAGCCTAGCAGAGGCTAGCAGCTGTGCTGCTCGGGGCACTGGCGACTTGAAGCCTTGCCAGCCCTGGGTTTAGGGTTTAGGGGTTTGGGGTTTAGGGTTTGGGGTTTTGGGGTTTAGGGTTTAGGGTTTTGGGGTTTGGGGTTTAGGGTTTAGGGTTTGAGGGATGTGGAGGGGTTGGTGTTTTGGGTTTAAGGTTTGTAAGGATTGCGTAAAACTACGTCCCGAGATCTCAAAGAGTTGAAGTTGCGGGAAACGTTCATGGGAATGCAGGGTTTAGAGCTTTCCAGTCGTTCAGCTCGTGCCGGTGTCTCTGTACATCTTGCGGTTTGCAATGCGGAGGTATGTGACTATCGGGTGCCGTTTGTGTTGTAGACCGAGGATGATCGATGCAAGTTCGCGTGCTGCAAACAGCGTTCATCATCATTATCACCTCAACTCCGTCATGAACACGATCGCCACGACCATCTGCATCATCACTGGCAGGAGTATCATGTTCAGAACCTTGAGCTATCTCGTCGACTGCTCCAATTTGTCATTCAAAACAGCTAGAGCGGCTCGAATCACTTGCTTGCCGAACAGAAGCGACCTCACCACCGACATCTTAACTACTGCTAACCTACTGCGACCGCTAGACACTAGCTCTACGGGTACTACTGTAGCGCGTAATAAGATTCTGATCGCCCCTGTCACTATTTCTGTCAATACGGTCAGTCGCAGCTGTGCTCGTGCAGGCGGAGACGTTGCGCAAAGTGCTGCACGCTAGGGCAACCGAGAAGCCAGAAGGTGGGGCGCAGCACTGATGAGGGCTTACTGCGTTTCAGGTCAGGATGTGTCTGCAGGCCATAGAAGGTACTTAACTGATCAAAGGCATGTATACGCAAGCATGTATGTGCAGTGGCATACATGCAGATGATATGTATACACATTTATAAATCCGTTCATATATGTATACACATACAAGTATATACAAACATATCCGCGCAGCTGTAAATGAACACATATATATATATATATATACATATGTGCGGGAGTGTGCATGCATCTTATATGCTTCCGGGCATACCTATGCGATTTACGGCAACCGCGCTAACCGTTTTGGTGACAAACTGCAAGCGTGCATAAATGCATACATACATACATACATACATACATACATCGGTGGGCATAGATAAATGAATGTTGTATTTGTTTGTTCATGTATCTTCAAAGGCATACGAAAACGCAAGCACTCTGTGTGTACATGCATTCGCAGGATTTTACCTGTATGTGTGACATGCATGCATACATACATACCTACGACTACTACTAATAATAATAGTAATTACTACTACCACTACTACCACTACTACCACCACTACCACTGCTGCTGCTGCT
>CAJNDV010002002.1:29157-39734 GCA_905221635.1 Symbiodinium sp. CCMP2456
TGTAGGGGTTTGGGCTTCAGGGTATAGTACAATTACCCTGCCCTTCTATATTGATACTCTGACCCTTACCCAGGCATCCCGAGACCCTGAGACAGGAGCTGTAGATCTCCAGCCGCTGGCTGTGCGCCATGACGAAGGCTGGCAGAGATTGTTGCAGAATGCACAGCTTCCAACACCGACGGATACAAGTTTTGCAATGCAGTTACCGCTGGAAAGAACTGATAGTGGAGTCGTTACTAGAGTTCGCCGATCGCGCAACAGAACGACTTATTGGGTGGCATCAAGACACAATGGCAGTTACTAGCCGCAAGGATGTTTCAGGGTTGCAGGGGCAAGCCCATCTCCTCGACCACAAGGCCATTGCTATGTTGGTACGGAGGTCTGGTCGGACTGATCGGCATTAGGGCAGCCGTAACTTCCAAGTCGAACACCGCACCCCCAGCCCCCAGCACCCTCTGCAGCAGATGCCACCCCTACAGCCCGAGGCAGACTGCGAGCCCTGCAGCCCAAGCGTCAGTCCCAGGAACCCAGTCTCCTAAACCTCGAGGTTAACTTCACTCTTTCCGACCCGGCGCCCCAAACCCTGCGCAAATGCTTGAATGCCTCTCTTCCGTTTGCTGCCGCGTCCTTGAGGAGTGAGGTCATAGCGTGCTCGCCTCAAGCAGGCCTCCTGATGGCGTTGTGGAAAAGAGCACAACAGTGACAAGCACAACATCACAACATGAATGCTCAAAAAGAGTCGAACTACTAAAAGACTCCCACCACCACCACCCTCACCACCACCACCACCACCACCACCGCCACCACCACCACCATGACGACTACTACTTCTACTACTACTACTACTACTACTACTACTTCTACTTCTACTTCCACTGCTACTTCTACTTCTACTTCTACTTCTGCTGCTACTGCTGCCGGGAATCAGAACAATAATCGCAGGCGACGGAGGCCTCGGCTTGGGTGCTCTTTGTTGGGCGATGCTTCGGAAGAAGCTGGACAAGCGGATCGAGCTGAGACGATCGGATTGGACAGGCCGGAAATCCACCTTTGGGGGCTAAATCGGAGTTTTAGGATTTAGGGCTTTGGGCATTCAGGGTTCGGGGTTTGACGGGTTTATGGCCCTAAACCCTAAACCCTAAACGGACCCTAAACTTGGGTTTAAGGATTCAGGGTCTACAGCATCTATGCTGGGCTTGGGGGGTTTTGTGTATGTAGGGCTTAGGGTTGAGGCTTCTTGGTGTGTAGGGTCTTGGGTTTAGGCCTTCGCTCTGTTGTGGTTCAGTATTCAGGGTGTTGAGGTTCAACGATACACACCTAGCGAACCCCAAAACCCCCGTGCTCTAGGATTCTATTATGAGATCCTATATCCAGGTGTCTTGGGTTCCCATGCAGGTATGTGGTAGAAGCACGATGATAGCATGGATCCGATGGATGATTCAACTTACGGAGGACAAAGTGGAGCCATGAATATGGGAAGGGTGATGATGTTGATACCGCATCCGGCAAGAACGGCAAGAACAACATGAAGCAAGAAGAGAAACTACGGTCGTCGAAACCCGGGGTGCCGGGTTAGTCAGTCAGACTTGATCAAGCGGATTGCAGGGAGTTCCAGAAAGCAAAGTATAGGGACCCTAGCACGAACCCTCAACAGTGGGATGCATTTTCGTTCTGGGGAGTTCCAGCGAACAGGCACTCCCACCGTTAAGAGGCCCCCCACCACAGCATAGAGGGCCGAACAACTAGTATGACGAATCGACGGTTTCCATATATAGCTATACTGTACAAAATACCCCAAGCCCTACTATTCTACATGTTCAGGTCGCAATATTGCGGCTTCACGATCAGTTTAAGTTGGCTGTGGCCAGGACCTCTCAACGACGAGCAGGTGCAGTACGCTGCATGTGATGCCTTCGTGGCTGTTGAAATTATGGAGGAGATTTGGCTGTGGGGCATATCATGGGATAGCTGTATAGCCATATATACAAGTGTGTACATGCACATGTATACATATGTAGATGTGCATGCATGCCTGCCTGTCTGCCTGCTTGCCCGGCTGTCTGGCTGTCGTACGTATGTATGTATGTATGTATGTATGTATGTATGTATGTATGTATGTGTGTGGAAACATATATATATATATACACATTATATATATATATACACAGAAATATATTATGTATATATGTAAGTATTTGTACACATATTTGGTGTGGGGGTCGGCGTTGTTGAGCTGTCGCCCAGCGCCCTCCAACTGCAAGTGCATTTGTTAAGCCCGCCAATTACCAGCTACGGCCAAGTGCACAAGCTGTTTGGACACCACCACAGAAACCACATACAAGCCGGAGCTAGTGTAGCAGCCTGGCATAGGCGTTGCCGTCTCTGTAAGTAAGATCTTTGCGGGGTAGGGCTGTCGATTTCAGGGGGTCGGATCTGTGCTCTTCTGTTGTGTTCTGTCCTGTAGGGACTGTAGAGTCTTCAGTCAGCGATGAGACCAGCTTCAGACACTTTGAAGAAAGCAGCCTCCAATGACAAATCAAATTGCACAGAAGCACAGTCGAGCCCGTCATGGACGACTGCTGACGAAACATGATTGGCGCGCTTTTGTCTCGTATGCTCTTGCATGAAGTCATGACACTCGTTCAACCCAGTATCTGGGCTTTGGTTTTGTTCGTTATGGCTTGTAGCAGCCTGCATCAGCAATAGTACCATCATTGTTGCTGTTGTTCTTGTGGTTGATACACATTGATAATTATCCTTGTGCTGCTACTGCTACTGCTACTACTTCTACTGCTACTACTACTACTACTACTACTGCTGCTGCTGCTGCTGCTGCTGCTGCTACTACTAATACTACTACGACTACTCGTACTGCTATTAGTACTACTATTACGACGACGACTAACTACCAACTACTAATTACCACCTACTAACGCTACCTACTACTTACTTACTTACTTACTTACTTACTTACTTACTTACTTACTTACTTACCTATACTACTACTACTACTACTACTACTATACTACTAGACTACTATACTACTAGACTACTATACTACTATACTACTATACTACTACTACTACTACTACTACTACTACTACTACTACTACTACTTGTTGCTATCATGTCTCAAGAAGCAAGCTTCAAAAGCACTCGGCTGGTGAATGACATTTTTCAACACTGATGGCAGGGGGAACATCGTAAATGTATCCGCGTTGTATGTTGCTACGAGTTTCAGGTCAACTGCGGACATCGCAGCCGCACTTTGGTTGTTTCCGCGCGCGCGGGTGCAACCAAGCGCCTTTCTTTCATGTCTTTCTCTTGATTAAACGCGGCAGGAGATGCATGCTCGACATTGCGCACCACCCACAACGACTCGCGAATGGTGCAGCGACCTCATCGACAAGCTGCCCAAAGGCGGCTCTTCTCGTCACAAGTCATGCATGTTGTTTGAGGCATCGACGAGCATATCAGACTATGACTAGGCTGCATCCGAGGCTCCCTGCGGCATGGGAAAAGTCGTGGGTTGTGCCTACCAGAGCGAATGTCCAAACCCTTAAGCCTCTGCAAGGAGGCTTGCAGCCCCGGCGCACGGGGCCAAAGAAGCCTCCGAAGGCGGGTTTCGGTAGCTTCATGATCTCATGGTCTTTGCAAGCAGGATCGAACGGTACATCCAAAACAGAGCAAGGCTAAACAGTCGAGGTGGCTTTGAGGACTGGGGTCAGCAGGCTGTGGTGAAGAAGGTACGGGATCAGTCGGGCGAAGGGGCGTCTGCCGTGAACGAGGCTGTCGTGCACGCCCCAAAGCGCCAGACCTTGTTGTGCCTTGGTCTTGACTTAGCATGTTTCTGGGTTCGGTCCTGCGTGGAGGAGGAAACAGCAAGCTGCGAAGCAACTGTGTTGGGTTCAATGATGGGTTCCTCGTGAGGCACCGTTTCACAGCTGTTAGTTCAGCCCACTGATTGAGACCCGCCGATGGGATACACCAGATGTCTAGCGATTTTGCCAGAGTCTCATAAGCAGCGACGGTTTGCTCTTCGACAAAGCGAGCTTCTGTGAACAAGGCAGAACCAGTCAGGCCAGGGTCCTGACCAGCACATCTATCCGGAAATCGGGATCAAACTAGGCAGGCAGAAACAGATAAAGCGAAAGACGATCAGAGCCGTGACCAAGAAGGTAGGTTCGTGTTTGTATCCGTGACCGAGGTACGGCGGGATCAAGCTCCTCTCCCCGAAAGGCCTTCACCTTGCGAACGTCTCCCATGCCAAAGCTGTCCTTCGCCTCAAGTTGTGTTTCTGTCATACTTGTTTTGGGCCTTGGCACGGATCATGCCCTCAACCCTGCATCCAAGGCATGGTACGTCAAAATGGGCCTTGCGCACAACGTGGAAGGCGCTTCTTCAGAGGCTATCGCGGGCAGGGGGCCGGTGGAAAGAAGGTGATGTCGTTGCCTCAGGGAAGGGGTTTCTAGTTTAAGCTCCAAACCTAATAAAAAGTCCGAAAGCACAAGGATTCTAATCACCACTTCGGTAGAGTTTCGGGGTGCCGTCGCGCGGAGGTGCTGAGCACGGTGAAACTGAACTTCGAGCCGAAGGGCGTCGGCCATGCGGGAGATGCCTTCTATCTGCAGGTCATGGAGAACCAGCCCTTTGTCTTAAAGATCGCTTTGGATGAGTTTGGATCTACAGGTTTAAGCACTGAAACATAATGAAGCAGTGCAGGAAGCCGTTGAGCATAAGTTCCGTGAGTGATTTTGGATGAATTCAGCTTCGGCTGGTTTCCTGATGTTGGTGAACTTCTGCAGTCAGATGTGATTGACCCCGCTGGATTGATGGAAGACTGTCTGGAAGAAGGAATCATGTCTGCTGATCATGTCGATAGGCCGTACCTTGGCATCGGCACGCCTGCTACAGAGTCTACCCTGCTGCTGAACTGCGCGTGAATCCTATGGCTACATGAGGGCCGGAATAGCTAGTAATAGTGTAGGATTCTCCCCAAAGCCCCTCTGACAAAACCTATTCTGATTATCAAAGCCCCGATATTACGCCAAGAAAGCCGAGCCGTGTCAGGTGCGTTGGCTGCGGAGCCAAGGAATATGGTGGGCCGACCCACCCCTTCGGCGTGCTATTACCACATACTATATACCATTAATGTATGAGGCTACTATATACTATTAGCTAGTGCCATTAGTGTTTCTTAGTCAGTATAGATCGGTTGTTAGTTGTTAGTTTCATGCATGTACAAAGGTAAGTAGTTGTCTGGATACGGTTGTTATTCGCGTAACGTGCAATTATGTAGGTATGTACGTATGTAGGTATGTACGTACGTATGCATGTATGCATGTATGCATGTATATGTCTATGTATGTATGTATGTATGTATGTACGTATGTAACTATGTATGTAACAATGTATGCAACTAAGTATGTAGCTATGTATGTATGTATGTACATATGTATGTCACAATGTATGTATGCATCTGCAAACAGACCGACCTGCCAACCTGCCTGCCCGCCTGCTTACCTGCATTCCGACCTAATTACATCCTGCCTTCCCATGGACCGAGCCACCTTCCTAGCTACCTATTAGCACTTGCACTGCGGCTACTCCTACTACTACTACTACGACGACGACGACGACGACGATGACTACTACTCCTACTTCGACCCCCACTCCCACCCCCACTCCCACTCCTGCTTCTTCTCGGACTCCTGCTCCTACTCCTACTCCTACTGCTACTCCTACTGCTACTGCTACTGCTACTCCTACTGCTACTGCTACTGCTACTGCTACTGCTACTGCTACTGCTACTAGGGTTGATGCCCCAAATCCTGCATGACTTTAAACATCCCCACGATTCCCCTGCGACCCCTAATTCTAATATTACTCTCATGACGGAAAAAAGGGCTTGCGCGAATGCCCTACATCCTGCATGACCCCATAGGGATACAACGTTGAAATTCAGTGGTTGCGGGGAAATGGTTAGCGCGACATGAATATGTGCGACGTTGTAGGTAATGCAGGTTTTTGGGCATCAACAGTACCACCACTCCTACTACTGCTACTACTCTGTCTAATTGCAGCTGTTGTTGTAGTGTGAAGTATCCCTACGTCATTGTTGTTGCTTTCTTCGTGCATCTGCAGGACCACCTGGTTCGCTTCTCCATCGTGCCTCACGTTTTCCGCGCGTTGCTTCCACGGCGCTTCAAGGCGTCCCTTCTGCTGAGATCCATGTTGGGAATTGGCTTCTAGGTTTTGGCCACTTGTGGTGCCCTCCGATCACCTTAGTTTGTGGGACAGTAGAGTAGATCTCCTTTCGTAAGGTTATCTAGCTCTCATATGCGATACATTATCCTTGAACCAACCGTAACACCAAGGCCTTAAACCTGAGCCCCCAGGCCAAACAAGTTGCAACCTGGTTGGAGTTTAGGATAGGTTTGAACCCAGCGCCATATTTAACCCGTCTAGAACCTCTTTCAATCAAGCCTCTTTGGAGCCCATGTAGATTCCTGTTTCCAATCGCTACATGTCTAAGAACACCCTGTCAGGAGCACTCGAGTCATGACATCGTCCTGCTTTGCCACAGTCCGACACTTGGGATGTCGGGAGTTGACAACGACTTAAGATAAGTGTGATGATGTGTTCAGACACGCATAGACGCACTTGGCTATATCTGTCTACCATTGCATCTCTACATATCTGTCTATCTATGTGTTTGTCTGTCTATACTGTCTATACTTGTATGCATGTGTGTATTTATTTATTTATAGGGTCACCCCCTCCCCCCGACAGACCACCCCCATTAACAAACCTCTCTCACCGGCGATTCCGGCCTTTTCGTGGGTTCGGGATCCAAGCCCTGCTTTCGGCTGGCTTTAGCCACTCAGCCGAAACCAGAAACCACACAAACAACAAAGATCCGCAGGGAATGCTGGAACTGAATTGATATTTGTGCGTCTTTGTTGGTCTGTGTTCGTGTGGGTTCGAGCCCCCAGCCTGAGACCAAAAAACCAAAGCTCCAGAGATAATGCCGCAACTGCGTTTTTTATGTTTTGTGTTTGTGTTGTTTTGTGTTTCGGTTTTTTTGGTGTTACAGATTTCCTTATTCAATGCCAAGTATCCATAGTAGTCAGAACACCAAAACCAAAAAACCCAAAATCCAAAGAAGTACAACACCACACCAAAAGCAAGCAAGAAACAAAACAGTTACGGCATTCTCTCTGGATCTTTGTTTTTTTTTGTTTTTTGGGTCTCGTTCTTCATCTCTAGTGTTGCGCTTTAAGGCTTTCTGCGCTGTTGCACAGACCCTATGCCAAAGCCTTGACCCTTAAACCCTATACAAAAGCATCTATACACTTCTTTTTAAGATTCTACTATGGTTTTATGTAAGTTTGATCTACAGGTTTTGAAAAACATTCTGTTGTTGAATACTCTCGTACCAGTAGTCGTTTCGGAACTCATCAGTTCGTTCAGTTCTTGTGCTTACAGGTGCCCATATGTGCAACCGGCATTACTAAGCCTCACACATGAGTAGCAACTGCAACAGATCTCGCAGAAGTATCAATCATAAACCATATAATCAGAATAAACCATCTCGTTGTTTGTGTAGTGTTTTCTTCCGTGGTTCCTAGTCTTTTGCAGCCGGTTTTGTGTCTATATGAGAGGTGGCCATGTCTAATTGGTTGCCGTTATCGCTTTTACACAAAGACACTTGTATCGAGCTTCCACTTCTTTACGCACCGTACTTTCCAATTTCGTTCCATGTGTTTTGCAATGCCTTATCATTCACTTCACATTGGTCTATTGCTTCACTACTTCATACAGTCGTATATGCAACACCAAGCCGTATTGCAGATAAATGCCGGTATAGCTGCAATCTTAGTGTATTATCGAAAGAACAGTGAATTTCGGCGATAGCCGCTTTCGTAGCAGTTCGTGACCCGCTATTATGATTGCAGCTAGCGGTATGTGTGTTGGATATAGAATCATCATACACCTACAACGTCCCATCTGTGTTGCAGTCTTTAATCACTAACTTAGCGTAGATCCACTACTTTGCTACTTCATACAATCGTATATGGAACACCAAGCCGTATGCCAGCTAATGCCGGTATAGGTGTAATCTTAAAGCCATTCTATCGAAGTTTTAAGTGTGTTTGTCAAAAGAACAGTAAATTTCGGCAACGGCAGCTATTCGTAGCAGTTCGTGACCCACTATTATATTCGTATCTACCGGTATGTGTACCGGAATTGTGATCGTCATACACCTGCAAGCTTATCCGATCGCAATTCCAGTTCCATTTTTCAGTCATGCCTGAATTACGAATACGTTCTGCTATGCACGAATTATCGTATCAGGTGTAGTCAGTGTACTGTTAGTGTTCGGTTTACCAATGTTATAGTTCCATTACCAACATCCCTGCTACCGTGATTAGAGTTGCCGTTCTGCTTCCTTCAGCATTACTAACCCAATGAGGACTCTGTACCTCCTCATTCGTTAGTTGTAATTACATTTTAAAGGGATACTCACCCCTGTGCGATTAGCTCTGGGTAAACGATGCATTGCTCAACACGTGGTATTCATATTATTTCAGGCCAACCAAACATAATCAGGTACATGTTTGAGTTGTTGCGTCCTGTGTTTATTCACAGTCTGATTAGAGTCTGATTAGTATCTACCTACCAAGGCTCAGTCCCTGAATGTTCATACTTGTGCTTTAATAGAACGATGGGCGAGTCCGGTAATACATTGAAGCTGGAAATCTGATGTTGTTGAAAACTATGTCAGTATGTTGCTGTTTCATAAATTTTGGATTCAGCAGGTTGGTTCTTGATATCTTGTCCTTATACCAACAAACCTTTACATGCTTTTTCTGAGTTTAGTTCATCTCAAGTCCGTGCTTGCGTTACAATAAGTCATGTCCAGTTCTTCGTTTGTCGAACTTAGTGTTGTCTTTGCTTAGAACCATTTAAAAAATTTTACACCTAGCAACTGATGACGATTCAACAATCATGCATGCTACAATTGTGTTGTGGACTTCTGCTACTGTACTGATCAGAGGTCTCTACTGTAAGCACCTGTTAAAGCCATACAAACATGAAAACACAACAACTAGGGACCCCCCCCCCAATGAAAACACTAAGCACACATAAGTCTATCTTACTTACGATGTGCGTATCTGAAGCCAGCATACTAGGTTGGCAGTTTTTTCGGAACGGAGTTTTCCCATACTGAAGGCTTCATTCATAAACAAAGAGGAAAGCTCCGTGCTTACTAAATGACTAAAACAATCAGTGAACTGATCTTCCTCAAGCGGTTTCCGTGCGCGTTGGGGTCGCTCGGGGAGCCAGAAGCCTTAAGACCAAAGCCTTCAGAGCCCTAAACCCTAAAATACGCGAAACCTTAAACTAGGAGCCCTGGATCCTAAACATTGAACCCCCAAACCCACAACCCTCAAAAGCGAGGCCCTAAACCCATGAGGCTGTTACATTCCAGCCTCGACCGCATCCCAGGAGAGACGGCTGGGGTAGGCGGAAATTTGAAGTAATAAAGGAGTCGGTTGAGTAATGTGGGGGACTTAAGTGCTAGAACAGGGCTTCATGGGGTCTCTCAGGTTCGGCTATACTTGTAGCACATTCATGACTGCAGAACAGTTGCAGCAAGAATGATCATGCCATCAGTCGTTCTCTCAGCAAGCTTAGAAGAACACCGGCAACTTGGATGGCCAGTGACGCCACTCTTACAATGTGGTCCTCATGACAACGAAGAGTGCAGTATGGCTGGTACTAAGAACAACGAAAAGGTATCAGTTCTGAGCAATGCATGAAGATACGGCCTATTGGAAAGCTAGTAGTGGTGGTGGTGGTGGTCGTCGTGGTGGTGGTGGTGGTATTGGTGTAGCAGTCGTAGTCGTAGTCGTAGTCGTAGTCGTAGTAGTAGCAGTCGTCGTCGTACGCAGTTGCAGTTGCAGTCGCAGTCGCAGTCGCAGTCGCAGTCGCAGTCGCAGTCGCAGTCGCAGCAGGTAGTAGTAGTAGTAGTAGTAGTAGTAGTAGTAGTAGCAGTAGTAGTAGTAGTAGTAGTAGTAGGAGTAGTAGTAGCAGTAGTAGTAGTGCAGTTCCTGTTGCTGCTGCCGTTGCTGTTGCCGTGGCTGTGGCTGTGGTTGTTGTTGTGGCGGTGGTTGTTGATATTGTTGCTGTTGTTGTTGTTGTGGTCGTCGTCCTCGTCGTCCTCGTTGCTGTTGCTGTTGCTGGTGGTTGTTGGCTGTTGGTTGTTTGTTCGTTGTTGTCTATTGGTTGTTGATTGGGTGGTGGGTGTTGTTTGTTGATGGTTTGAGTTATTTTTGTTTTTTTTTTGTTGTTGTGGTTGTTCTTGTTGTTGCGATTGGTGTTGCGATTGTTGTTGTCGTCGTTGTTGCTGTTGTTGTTGCTGTTGCCGTTGCTGTTGTCGATGGTTGTTTGCTGGTTGTTGGTTCTTGGTTGGGTGTTGGGTGTTGTTTGTTGTTTTTTGTTTCTGTTGGTTGTTGTTGTTGTTGTCGTTGGTTGTTGCGGTTGTTGTTGATGTTGCTGCTGCTGCTGCT